>JAJMCO010000010.1:0-135781 GCA_030573015.1 Metschnikowia peoriensis | reverse complement strand
GATATTGACTGGGCCAATATGAGACTTTTCTGGTGGGAAAGAATCGTCAGAAGGGCAATTGCCGCCGCTGCCATTGTTGCGTTGATTATTTTCTGGGCTATTCCAGTGGCCTTCGTTGGTGTTATTTCCAATATCAACAACTTGACCGAGAAAATCCACTTTTTACGCTTCATCAATCACCTTCCCAAATGGTTGCTTGGTGTAGTCACCGGTCTTTTGCCCACAGTTATGTTGTCGCTTTTGTTGATGGTTTTGCCCATGTTTATTAGAGCCATGGCCAAAGTTTCGGGCACTGTTTCTGCCCAGGAAACTGAGCATTTCACACACACAGCGTACTTTGGCTTTTTAACCGTTAATGGTTTTCTTGTCACTGCTCTTGCGTCGTCTGCCACATCGACCGTGCAACTGATCATCAATAATCCATCTTCTGCGTTATCAATATTGGCGCAAAACTTGCCCCGTTCCTCCAATTTCTATCTTTCCTATCTCATCTTGCAAGGTCTTGCAGTTTCTAGTGGTGCGCTTTTCCAGGTCGTTGGATTATTCTTATACTATATTTTGGGCTCGGTGTTCGACAAAACCCTTAGAAAGAAATGGGCCAGATTCTCGGGCTTGGGAAGTGTGCAATGGGGCACGCTGTTTCCTCCAATGGTGAACTTGGCAAGTATCACCATGGTGTATGCAATCATCTCGCCAATGATCTTTTTATTTTCATCTGTTGCGTTTGGTTTGATGTATATCGCATGGTGCCATAATTTGACCTATGTTTTCGTCGAAAGCCCTGACTCCAGAGGTTCGCACTATCCAAAGGCCTTGTTCCAGACT
The DNA here is from genome assembly GCA_030573015.1 of Metschnikowia peoriensis. Classification (NCBI taxonomy): domain Eukaryota; kingdom Fungi; phylum Ascomycota; class Pichiomycetes; order Serinales; family Metschnikowiaceae; genus Metschnikowia; species Metschnikowia peoriensis. Next base: position 134,956 of record JAJMCO010000010.1, on the reverse strand, counting down.
TTCACCGGAATGTACATGGGCCAAATTTGTTTGTTGGGCTTGTTCATTGTCGGAAAAGGATGGGGTCCAATCGTGCTACAGGTCATTGGTCTTGCCTTCACATTATTTGCTCATATTCACTTGAAAATGGCATTTGATGACTTGTTGAAGGTGGTACCTATCGATTGCATGAAGCCTTTGGACGGTGTTTCCCATACTTTCTCCTATACCCAGAAATCCGACTATAAGCAAAAGGTTTTGGACCGGAAAGCTGAAAAAAGCTCCGAAAAGGCCCTCACGCAAGATGCCCAGGAACTTCAGGATGTGCAAGACGAGTTGGAACAAACCGATAACTACGGCGAAAACCTAACTCCTTTGTTAGCAGACCGTGACTTCAAAAGTGTCAAGCACAACAACTTCCTAATCCGTTACCTCCGGCCAGACGTGTTTTTGAACTACCGGTTTGCCAAGAAAATGATACCAGCAACCTACAACGTGGAGAACTCTACGGCAGAGGATCCTCACGCATATGATCAGCCAGATATTTCTGCAAAGATGCCGATCTTATGGATTCCTAAAGATGGTATGGGCTGGTCCACAAGAGAAATTGAGTTGAACCAGAAAATTGTGGATATGAGAGATGATTCCTCGGGCTTCGATAAAAAGGGAAATGTCATGTACACGGGCCCTCCACCATACTAGATGAAACAAAAAAAAAAAAAAAGAATAGACAGAAGGCTATTTAAAGGCAGGCTTTTATTATAGATGTTTTGCAGCTTGATCGCTCGCTGGATCATACCCCCACTCGTTATATAGGATTATATCATTAAATTATATGTGTTTGTTAGTCCTGCATCGTTGACCGGTATTTTTGTTTATGTTTATTAGCCCGAACTTAAGTTAGATGTGCACCCTACAGCTCAACTGGATAGTTGTATGTTTCTTCAGCTCAACTGGATAGTTGTATGTTTCTTCGCCTCATGTGAGACTTACACGGTACTCTTATTGAGCCATATTTATTGATTTCCTCTTTTAATTCGTATTTCACAGTAAAGTCATCTTATGATTTTCAACTTGTTGATGTGTATCATTTTTTAAAAAAAAAAAACAAAAAAAAAAAAAAACGGTTTCCTGCATTCACTCTTAGTGCCATTTTTCACGCTCTACCGAGGACCAACTTGCACGCGATCTCCACACTTCGTATTTACTCCACATCGAGCCTGAGCGGAAAAGATATTAATTTTGGAAATGATTCGTCAGTTTTTCTTCATGTCAAAAAACACTCCACAAATATCGCTGCAAGCGCGTCAAAGGCTAGCTATTACGTTACGCCATCTTTCCGCCTCCACTGCTATAAGCAGCCCTGCGGGTAAACCCGTGACGGAATCACCCGATGCTCCAAACGCCGAATATGCATCGGCGAATATCGGGCGCAAGTTTACAAAAGAATATAAGAATTTCTGCGTGGAAAACTCCTCCAAGATTGTATCGTATTTTCACGATGTGCCTCTTGGCCTCGACCTCGAACGCAAAACCGCGACCATGGTGGTTGAGATTCCACGTTGGTCAAATGCCAAATTTGAAATCAGCACAGGTACCCCCGGTAATCCAATTATGCAAGACGTGAAAAAAGATAAGGTTCGGTTTGTGAAAAACTTGTTTCCGTATAAAGGATTTCTTTTCAACTATGGCGCGTTCCCACAAACGTGGGAAGATCCAACCATTATGCATGATGTTGCCGGGCTTCCCGGTGATGGAGATCCAGTCGACGTGTGTGAAATTGGGTCGGATGTCTTATCTACAGGAACCATAAAAACAGTAAAGATCTTGGGCTCTTTGGCTCTTGTGGATGATGGAGAATTGGATTGGAAAGTGATTGTTGTAAATGTAGAGGATCCGCTTGCTAACGAGGTGAACGACATTGAAGACGTTTTTACCAAACGCCCTGGGCTTTTGGAAGCCACTCGTGAATGGTTCCGTAACTACAAGCTTCCTGATGGGAAACTTCAAAACAAATTCGCATTTGACGAAACTTACCGCAATCAGCAGGAAACTATCGATGTGATTTTGCAATGCCATGGTGCATGGCTGCGTTTGATCAGGGGTGAGACCACTGCAGAAGGCTTTTCTACGGCAAACACTAGTTTGGAAGGCCTGCCACATCATATCACTTCTTTTGAGTTCAACGATCGTGTGTTGGGTGCTGAATTTGAACAGGATGCAGAGATTCCTGTGGAAGTGAGCCATAGCCATTTCTTCAAGCACGAAATCTAGGTTTGTGCTGGAAAATCAAGTCGTTGGCTTTAATTTATTATACATTAATGGGGAGTAATTGGCAAATCGTGTAGTTTGTAAATAGTGCTTAAGAACTCCTGTGTGAGAACACACACAATGATTCGATTTGGTAGCCTTGTGGGATGAGAATATAACAAAGAAATAAACAAACATGAAGCTTTGAGATGTTTGTTCCCATTGGCAAGGACAAATCTGAGATAGCCCTCTCCTCTGTTTTCGATCCTCACCAAGAGTAAAAATCCCGGAGATTATTCAATAGCCACCATTTGCTCTTCATGGTAATTGAAGGAAAATTTGAACATTTGAAGCCATACCATAATGAAGAGATCCGATTTGCTTGGCCTGATCAATGCTTTTACAAAAGACCAAACACTAATTCGGATTGAATAGAAACCCTTTTTTGACTCTGGGTCGTGTTACTCTTTTACGGATTAAGATTTGAAGAAAAGTTCCTGTGAAAAATTTAATAAAGGATTTTCGTTCCTCTTCTTTCTGAGTCCTGGATAAGAGACCTGAAATAGATTGTATATACGAATCCAAATCAAAATTATCTTTTAACCTTTTTTCGCAGCCGGAATTGGAGCCACGAATTTCAAGCATATAAAAAGAAAAACATTCGTACCACTAATAAAGTCAAAAAAAAAGTACGTAATTTTTCAGAAAGAAACAAAAAAAACAAAAAAAAACCTTGAAAGCGAAACAAAAAAGTTAAACTCAATGCTTAAGAAAACAGCAGGTTTCTAAAACAAGTCAACATTAACAAGTGTTGGCACCGGCTAGTCGCTCTTCCTCTCCATAAACACCCGTGCATCCTCATACAAAAAAAAAAGCCTACTAAGTGCACTTCCATCAACTCACCTCTAGCTCGATCTAAACAGCTCATATTCCATCCGATTTTTCCAGATTTTTAATCAAATATAGGAATTCCACTCAAGTCAAATTATGAGTTTCGATTCCCAGGCATTGCGCCCCCTCCAGCAGACCGACACTTGGACGTTTCTGCTGGCATTGGCGCTTTTAAAAAGCTTGCCTGAACATGCTGCGAGCGATGCGTTGGACGACTTTTTGACCCATAATAAGGAGGTTGCGCTTCTGCCTGTGGCCTTCCAAACCCCGGCCAGCGCTAAGGCAGCCTCGAATCTGGCTCTTGATCCGGCAAAAAAGGAATTCACATTGCGTGGCGTGCTATTTACCGGCGTCACGCCGAAGGCTGTGCGCGAGGCCCAGAAATTGGCCTCCAAGTTAACAATCGACGCCCATGAAGCATTGCGTGTGGTGCTCCAAACCGACAAAAGAAACCCAGAACCCATTTCTAGCGACCACAGTGTTGGACGGTTGATTTTCGGCGGCCCTGCGGCATTTCCTGCGGATTCTAGTACGGAAACTTCGCTCGCTAGCGGCCGGTTTCTCTTATACGTGAAAACCGCGTTGAAAGAACGCAGAACTGTACTTCAAATAGCAAGTGAGTGCTTCAACTCTAGACACGGCGATACTGCTTCTTCGACCGTGCGTAATTTGGGAAAATCGCTAGTTGTAACCCCAGAGTATATTCAAAATGCTGTTTCAGGTTTGGGCTCTCTTATGGACCTTATAGTTAGCATTGCTTCGAGCTCCGAGACCGGCTCCGGCTCCGGCTCCGGCTCTCTTGTGACTTTGATCTGCGACGAGATTCTTCTGCACATGACCCAGCTCCTCCAACTCGTGTTTGATATCTTGTTGTCGGTTCCCGAAATCCTGCCGAAATTTGCGTCCTCGTGGTTTGCTCTTATGAACAGAACCGCGTTTGCGCTATCCTTAGCGCCCTATGTTCCCAGCAAAGATGCGTTTTCCGTGCTCCATGGACTTGTCACAATTGTCTCGCTTCAGATTTTCGATGTTGCGGGAACAAACGCTAGTCATTTAAATGATCCACAACTTTTCAAAGAAATCAATAGCGTGGTTTGCTCGCACAGCCCCAATAATGTTCTCAGCTATGCGTGGCTCATTGTGCTCTATAAAAAATCGATTTTGCTTGAGGAATTTCCTTCTTCGCATGCGTCATTCCTTCAAATGGTTCCACTTAAAAATACACAAAGCGATATTGCAAAGCTTCAAGTGGCGCTACAAAATGCGCCGGTATTTTTAGAAATCGTGCAGCTCAGCAAAGTGTTGGCCTTTGATAACGTGTATGCAGTGGCTTTGACCGATTTAATCGTGGCGGCAATCCCTCTTGTTCAAGCCACAGAGGAGATCATTTCTTGTATTAGTGAGGTGTTAAGTTCTGCACCAAATGCCTCTGTTGAAAGATTTTTTGATAGTGAGGAGGCAAGGCAATTGATTGTCTTGGCCAGAGCGAAATTTCCCTTCTCCTTGACGCCGTACCTCAAGCTAGCATCCATCAATGGCAACTTTGCGTTACATGAATTTGAGCAACTTGCTTCCTACATGTCGATTTTCAGCAAAACCGAGTTCGGTAAGCTTTACGATGTCGACTCGGAAAATACCGACTTGGTCAGAATCACGCAATCGGTGAATGTGTTTCCGCCTTTCGAACCCGCGGGTAAATTGGCTCTTGTCCTTCTTCCAGGAACAAAGGCCCAGATTTTCTCGACCGCAGAGCAGGATAAAGTGCTTGTGACATTCTTACACAAATATAATGGGTGGGCGTTTTTGGGCCGTGTCTTGGAAAACATCTCTAAGTTCTCCGATATTTCTCATGGTGAAAAGGCTGTTGTGTTGGAAAGTATTCTTTCTCTTTTGATCAAAACCACTGCGCAGGATCCGGCCGATACTTCCGTCGTATTGGAGGCAATGTCCACGTATATTGATGAGAGCGACATACTCGAAGTGCTTTTCCGTCTTTTCGAACAAAGTATGCATGGCAGAAGTGTTGTGTTGCTGGAAAAAATTCTCCGTCTTTTCTCCAATCTCATGCCGGTCATCTCGGCAAGAATCTGGCCATACTTGTCCACTTCCTCTCTTTTGCCTAACAAGGGTAAGGAAGGGTTCATGTCTGTTTTGTTTGGCTCTATTGAGGCTGTGCAAGGTGACTACAGATTTACCAATGCTTTGGTCAAGTTTGTGTTTGGTCTTGCTGATAATTGTTTGTCCGTGACCAAGGATTATTCCGAGGATGCCAAGAGCGAGATCTTGGCAAAGTTCATCGAGCATATCATCCAAGTGTTTGAGAACTACAGCAGTTGCAAATTCAACGATAGCTTTCAGAAGTTTGAGTTGGGGATTCTTATTTTAGATGTTTTCACGCAAACTTTGGAAACCATCTACTCTGTAGGCCCCAACACAAAGATTGAGGAAAAGCCAACACGAGTTTTTGCCAAGGCATCGCAAAAGATTCTCGACGCTTTTCTCACGGCTATTCCTGGCTTTGCTCGCTCATATTCTTCGATCATAGAATTGATTGACTCGCTTGCTTCGCCTTCTATCTCTTTTGATGTTTGTGATATCTCGGGTTTTCTTGGTGAAGTTTGGGTACATTCGGCATTCACGTTTGCTAAGCTTTTGGTAAACATCAGAAGCTTCAACAACTCTACTCCAAGCAAATTTGAAGAAGCTTTGTTTTTAAAGTTGCCACAGCTTGCTACAATTTATAGCTACGGCGGACCTCTCAGAAAAGTCATTCTTGATTTGCTCACTGCCCTCACTAGTGGCCGTTGGGAATCAGAGAAGATACCATCCATTTTATCTCATCTCGGACAAGACCACTCACGCATTCTTTTGCACTCTTTGGCGGCCGACTTGGAGACGTCTTTTGATGATTATAGCATCAAGATTTCCATCTACGATTTTCTTTGTTCGATAATGGAGGCTAATCAGCAGGGCCTTTCCGTTCTCTTCATCAGTGGTAGAAATGTTTTTGGGGAAATGTCGGAGAAAACCGACTCAAAGGTGAAAGAGCAAACCACGTCTCTTTTGTCCATCATGAAAAAAAATGTACATGATATCAAATTTTACCCTCCCACCGTGACGGTACATCTCTTGGATGCGATCTCTTTGGCTTTCAACTCCTGGACAACTGCTAGAAGCGACGATAGTGATGTGATTTTTGTGAAGGAGTTGGTCTCGATGCTCGAAAAGTTTACTAAAGAGCTCGACTCAAAGGATTCTAAGGCAATGGTTCTTGCCGCATATCATTGCAAAGTTTACGCCAAGATTGCAGAGATTTTATCGTTGGTGTTATTCACGACAAAGAATGAGAAGTGCGTGGAGTCAATTCAAAAAGTCTTATCTCTGGATGCATTTATTGCTAAGTTGGCATCATATTTCACGATTCTGGATTACGATGTTTCGATCTATGATAATGTGAAAGCTCAGTTCAACTCGGTTCTCGAAAACTATCATTTGGGGGATTTTGCTGTTGCTATTAAGAAACGGAATAGGTTTGGTTCGGGTATGGTTTATGACCTTCTTTTGCTCGATTCTTACTTCCAAAACCACCCCAAGTGGAACGATATTCGTGAACAGATTGTGTTTTTGAGTGCTAACATGCAATACTACAACTCGCAAATTTCATTATCCAAGTCAATCGGGGCTCTCCTCACTGCATTATGTCGCCGTGTCCCAGCGTCGGTTACTAAGCAATATGCGCACTTCGTCTATGAATTGCTTGCCATCAAAGAGCCAAGAGATAGTTATTCAGGTCAATTTTATGCGCAGCAATACTACGAGAGAATTGAACTTGCATTCTTGTTGATTTTCACTGTCAACAGTACAAATGACGGAAAGAGTGGACTTGTTACCTCGTCCATTCAAATCATAGAGGCATGCAGTGACTTGATGGAAAGCCCAGATGTGGGATACTTGAGCAGCAATAAGGAGGATTTTTCGTACCGGTCGTTGTTGAGAATAGTGTACATTGCACTTTCTGCTCTCAAGTCTGATTTCAAGACGGTGAGCACACGCACACAAACCCTTTTGAAGCTTTTCGATTATGTCATTGCAAAGGGATCTACCAGCATTATTATCGAGCTTCAAAATGATATCTACCTCGCGCGCACCAAAAAATCACACACGCCAGTGAATCTCAGTGGAAGATTGGACGACTTAAAGTTGATTCTCTCCGTCTTAAAAGTGTTTGTGCAGCTAGAGGTTACCAGCTCATTGCAAAGTGAGTTTTCTGGCTCGCTTGCAAAGTACAAGACTGTGGAAACTTTGCTCAGTCTTTACTCCTTTTCGCACTTAATTTTGGTGAACAACGAGCCGATTTTTGCGCAATTGAGTTTGATGTTTTTACAGCAGTTATTGCTCGTGGAAGAGTTTGCTGACAAGATTGTCGAATCGAAAATGTTCATTGTGATAAGAGAAAGTATGATATCTCAACAACTTCGTAATGGCGGAGTCACAATAGCTAATGCGCCGCAAATTCACGGAACGTGGACTAACGGAATCTTGCCCATCTTGGTTTCATGTCTTTCTCGGGGCAAGATGATCAGTGAAAACGTGATCACGCTCCGTGCTTTTTCAAAGCAGATAGAATCCAGTATTGAGGCGTGGTCCAACGATTCGTCGGCACTCCAAGTGTCAAGTGCAGGCACGTTTGAGACGATGCAATTGTTGTATGTGTTCCAAATTCTTATGTCGATAAGCAGAGCTCTGGGCCATACTGTGCAAGGGCCCACAGAGGTGGATATGCCGGTCTTACCTGGTCTTGATACCGAACAAAAGCGTGAGGATTTCGTCGGGTTTATAAGCAATCTCCTTAAACACCCGAAGTTCTTAAAATCAAGAGTCTACCCTAGTACGGCTGAGGAAGAGGCGTTGAAGAAGGCTGACGGAAGAGAATACGAAGTTTTTGTTAAAGGCTTGATTGAAGATATTCAGGAACTCAAGGAGTTTTTGGCTTGAGAATCAACCCTCTGACAATAGATGAATGCCATGGCAAGCACATATGGTGTGCAGTATTTGAATGGAATGGGTGCAAATTGTCGTTTATCGACACGCGCGTCCTTTTTTTTTTTCCTCTCTCTTTACGAGGAAATCACGTGACGCGCTCTTCGAGATATTTTGTCAACATTTAACTACTCCACGGTCTTGTTCTCAGAATCTCAGAGATATTCAAGCGCAACGCACAAAAATGCTGGAATTCTACGTGTCTGCCCCGGGTAAGGTGATTTTGTTTGGCGAACATTCGGCCGTTTACGGCAAGCCTGCAATAGCTGCGGCGCTTTCGCTCCGGGCATATCTCTTGGTGCAGCCCAGCACAAAAAAAGACGAGATTGTACTTGAGTTTCCAGACATTGGGCTTGTTCACACGTGGAACACGGCGCAGTTCCCATGGGCAGATATTGAGGCCCGTGTGCCAAAACAAAATGGTATTCCTCAGACCACCGATGAACTTGTGCCGGAACTCTTGGCGCTTCTTCCAGAGTTTCTTAAAGGATGTGCGCTGGATCTTCATTACACGGCATGCCGGTGCTTTTTGTACTTGTTTTTCAGTTTGTGTGATGCAAATGTGACGGGTCTTCGTTTCTGTGTGCGTCTGACGTTACCTATTGGTGCCGGGCTTGGATCATCGGCACTGACGGCAGTTTGTTTGGCGGCTGCATTGGCCAGTCTTGGCGGGCACGTGACGCCTCCCAACGCAGATGCACAACAATCGCTGCAAGATTTGGCCTTCATTGACGCATGGTCTTTCATGGGCGAAAAGTGTTTCCACGGCAACCCTTCAGGTATTGACAATGCCGTGGCCACTTATGGTGGGGCAGTAATGTACCAACGTCTGGCTGACCCGGCAACACCTTCTGTGCGCACGGCAATCCGTAACTTTGCCGCATTGCGTCTTCTTCTCACCAATACACGGGTGCCCCGCAGTACGGCAAAGTTGGTGGGTGGTGTGGCAGAACTCCAGGCAAAACACCCTCAGGTAATCACTGGTGTTTTGGATGCCATGGGTCACGTGGCGACCGAAGCACATGCACTTATGATGGCTCCAGAACTTGATAAGCCCGCGTTGCGTGAGCTCGTGCACATAAACCACGGTCTTTTGGCGTCATTAGGCGTCTCGCATCAGAGTCTAGAGCAAGTGCGCATCATCACAGAATCACATAAACTTGGTGCCACAAAACTCACGGGTGCAGGTGGTGGCGGATGTGCCATCACGCTCGTCGAAGACCACGTATCGAACGAGGAATTGGCATGTGTTTCGCAGGAGCTTATGGCGGCCGGGTTCGAAACTTTTGAGGCCACGCTAGGTGGTACGGGCGTCGGAATGTTGCGTGTAGCAGATTTCAAGGGCGAAAAGGCCATGTTCACCACCGAAAACCTTGCGCTGCTTGTGTCGGCGGACGATGTAGAGTCTGCAGTGGGCGCGTCGGCTGTTGAGGGATGGAAATTTTGGTGAATGACGTAGAGAGTTGAGGTGCTTTTTTTAGCAACAAGGGCGAGGCCACAGTGCCGACAAAATATAGTAATAATAATAAATATAATTTGCATTAAAGGAATACCGTGGTCTCTCTTTTGGAGTTTCTGCTTTTCTACATATGGTTGACGATTGTGCTCTTTTCCTCGAAAGACATATGAGTTGTGGCCATTCATTCGCCGATCATGTGATCGATGCTTTTCTATTCACTTAAATACCTAATTGCTTGTGCTAATTAGAAAATCTTTCGAAAATATACGTATCGCAGAACGTGACCTGTTTCCGTGTGCTTAATCGTTTTGGGCATAACAAAACCCTTATTTCTGATTGGCACTGTTTAACCAACAAGAACTTTTAAAAGAAATTCATGAATCAAAGAAAAAAACGAGAAAAAGCAGGTCCCCTCTCAAAATTAAAGCCTATAAGGCGTCCATTATATATACACATACTAACAAGCATCCTCCCACAAATCTAGATTCCTCTGTTGAACTCAACCTCGGTGATTTCACCACCATTCTTATCCTTCAAGCCCTGGAATTGCGGTTCAAGCACCAGGGTCGAAATGGTACGGCGTTGAGGGAAAACGGCCAATGCAAATGGTAATGCCACCAACGAGGTGGCAAAAATCAAGCCCATATTGACGGCGGTCTCGAAAAGTTTAGATTTTCCTTTCAAAAAACGAGATTTCTGCAAACGGACCAAAATCAAAGGAGGAATCACCATGATGGGCGTGGCGTTGATGACTCTGCTAGCGGCCGTCTCGCCCACGGCATGGAAAGCCGCGGTTTTCGACAGCCCGAGCTCTTGGCCCTGCTTATCGTAAACACTGATGCCCTTTTTCAACTCCTCACTACGCATCAAAAACACATTGGCCACACCGGCAGATACCACAGCGGCGAACGGCACAAGACGGCCCAATACCATCTTCGTGTTGGGCAGAATGTTGCGGAGACGTGGCACGATGGCGTTGAGCCCCAAGGCGACAGAACAGGATGCCGAAACCGCCATCACGTAATTCGTGGCGATTTGCCGGGTGGTCAATGGATGACTCTTGTTTGCGTTGGAAATGTTGATGGCCACATTGAGCGACTGGTTGGCCACCTGCCAGAACAACGTGCCGGCCGTGCCCAAGCCGGGCGTAAGCATACCGGCCGTCACCACCAAGTTCGAAAGCACACTGGAACTCATGCGGAAGGGTAAGAACACGGTTTCGCCGGTATCTGGGTGAAGCGTCGAGTCCAAGATTTTCTTGTGGCGCCAGAGCTCCGGCGTCATATGTGGCACCACGCCGTTCTTGTAGTCCCACACCGATCTTTTGGCATTTTCCACATCGCTGGGCGTATTAAGAAGCATCGATGGGTCCGAGATATCGGCACAGTGACGAACGCGGCCGAGGTATGTGGACAAGTCGTATTTCGACGCAGGGAGCGGCACGGGGCCAGGGATGGAGGAAGCCATGTTTTGTTTTTTTTATTAACTTATTTATCTATATCTTTTCTTGAGAGAAAAAAAGTGAAAAAATTCAAGAAATAGATGATTCAAAGTCAGGCTCTTTCTCTTATCTGGGCCTGCTGAAAAACTCCCAATGCTCGGCAAGTGCGGCTGAGCCGATGCAGGCGATGCGGTGAGTCAGAGGCAGTTGTCCGCGACAAGATCCCAAGCCGTGATTATCGTTTATTACACAATACACTTTGTACATCACAGGTAGAGGTGTTGTGTTTTTTTGATCTGAGGGATCTGTGTGAAAGGTATTGAAGGGTGTGAATTTTATGGGCTTTAGAAGGATGGTGGATTTATAGGTGTGTGAAGTTTTCTGACTGATTTGTAATATATGCGATTTACTCAGTAATTTATGAAGATTTCCCTCCTGGACTTTAAAAAATATCAGTACTTCTTTTCGTTTTTTGATTCAAGCAATAAACAAAGATAATGATCTCCACTCAAATAAAACTACTTACCATTTGCTAAATTACATAATAATTATATACTAACCTTATCAGATGGGTCCACGCGCACTGAAAGTTAGAATGGAGCAGTAATTCACCTCGACGCTTTCAGTCAATTAATTGGGGTCCAAATTACCTAATGGGCAATCCGTTTCGTAACTTAAAATTGTAAATAATGAAGAACAGTTCTCTAAACGGCCACATAATCTAATTTAATTATGACTTCTCATTTGTTTCTTTGCATGGAATTGAATTAATATTGCGTGTTGTTTTAGACTAGTCAATTCAACCCTAACAACATTGCAGCCATCAGAATCGCGCACTCGATTTTCCGCTCTCGGAACATCCTTCTTTCTTTCTCTATCCCTTAGCTTCACAACTCAAGCAAATCCGGCGCGGCGGACGTGCGAGAATCTCTCTCTATATACTTTTTCTCAGCTTAGCTTAGTAAATATCCATAGTTAGTATGGCTTTGGTCAAGGCGATTGGCGTGGATATAATCAAGGTGCCCCGTATCACGCGTATTCTCGAAAGCCCTCGCCGAGACCGGTTTCTTCGGCGCGTGCTTCACGAATCTGAAGCGGCACGGTTCCGAAATATAGACTCATTAACTAAAGCGCTGGAATATGTGGCAGGTAGCTGGGCTGCTAAAGAAGCCGTTTTCAAAACGTTGGACCAAAGTGATCAGAAACAGTTTCAGTTCAACCAGTGGTATCGATATAATGAAAAGGGGAAACCGCAAATCGGGGGCGAGCGAATAGATCCACGCACACAGTTTCTTCTTTCAATATCGCATGATGGAGGGGATCTTATAGCTATGGTTTTGCGCATGGATTTAGAGATAAAAGAGTAAATAGGCCAACGCAAATGCCGCTTGCCTGAAGACTTTACCTTGAGTAGGCAAAGCGTGTCGTTTACAAGAGTGGTTTGATGAGGATTTGCTTGATTTTGGCTTGATTTTATGTTGTATTTAGGGTGATGTGTACTGATTAATACTCCTTTTCAGTAACATTTGATTCGAGCATGCGGAACTAAGGGATTTAATTAAAAAAGCAGGTGTTATCAACGTTCCCCTAAAGTTTGAATTTGGACCCACTAGATTGTGCTCAATTGACCGCCAAACGCCACTGGTTGAAAGGAATTGAAAACTCTTGGAACGTGCTCGACCAGCTTCCTTCAAATTACATGACAATCTTAGAAACGACGATCTTCTACTCGAATTTGTAACCACACAGTTAGTTCTCGGATGATTTTATTTTTAGTTTTATATTAATACACAGCTGCTACAGGAGCACAGCGAGGAGGGGGATGAGGAGGAGAGAGGGATACAAACCTACTCCCATTCAACAGTGGCAGGAGGCTTGGAGGTGATGTCGTAAGTGACACGGGCAACACCATCGACCTCGTTGACGATTCTCGAGGCGACTCTCTTCAAGAAAGAGGCCTCAAAGACATACCAGTCGGCAGTCATAAAGTCGACCGTCTCAATGGCTCTTAAGGCAATCACTTGCTCGTAAGTTCTCTGGTCACCCATGACACCAACAGACTTGACGGGCAACAAAGCAGCGAAAGCCTGGGAGATCTCCTTGTACAAACCGGCGTCCTTGATTTCTTGGATGAAAATGGCGTCGGCCTCTCTGGCGATCTTCACTTGCTCCTTCGTCACTTCACCCAACACTCTGATGGCCAAACCTGGACCAGGGAATGGGTGTCTCCACACCAAGTCGTGAGGAACGCCCAAAAGCTCACCCAAGTGACGAACCTCGTCCTTGAACAACTCTCTCAAGGGCTCGATCAACTTCAACTTCATGTCTTCCAACAAACCACCGACATTGTGGTGGGTCTTGATGGTTTGCGAAGGGCCCTTGAAAGAAATGGACTCAATGACATCGGGGTAAAGAGTACCTTGCAACAAGAACTCGATTTCCTTACCGGAGGCAGGTTTGATCTTGGCAGCCTCATCCTCGAAAACATGGATGAAAGTGTTACCAATGATCTTTCTCTTCTTTTCTGGGTCAGTGACACCCTTCAAACGGCCCAAGAACAACTCGGAAGCGTCCACCACGGTCAAGTTAATACCCAAACCCTCGGTTAACGTCTTGTGCACGGTCTCGGTCTCGTTCAATCTCATGACACCGTTGTCGACGTAAATGGCGTGGAAACGGTCGCCAATGGCCTCCTTCATGATCTTGGCACCGACAGTGGAGTCCACACCACCGGAAACGGCACCAATGACCTCGGCAGTGGGGCCCACCAACTTTCTAATGCGGGCAATCTCGGTGTCGACAAAGTTCTCCATCGACCAGTTGGTTTGTGCCTGACAGATGTTGACAGCGAAGTTTCTCAACAACACTTTACCGTTGACAGAGTGGGTGACCTCTGGGTGGAACTGGATACCGTAGATAGGGTCCTTCTCGTGAGCAATGGCACAGTAAGGCGAGTTGTCGGAAGTGGCCACCGTCTTGAAACCGGTAGGCAAAGCGTGCAACTTGTCACCATGCGACATCCACACTTGCGAGTGGTCCACGCCTTCGAAAAGAGGGCAGGATTTGTCCTCGACATTCAAGGTCGAAGGGCCGTACTCACGCTTGTCTCCACGGCCAACACCTTTACCGTTGATCCAGGCCAATTCTTGCATACCGTAACAAATACCCAAGATAGGAACTTCCAACTTGAACACATCGTGGTCCACGTGAGGAGCGTCCTCGGCGTAGACGGAGTATGGGCCACCGGACAAAATGACACCCTTGGGTTTCCACGTCAACTCCAGGATTTTCTGGGTGCAGGGCAACATCTCGGCGTAGACATTGAACTCTCTCAATCTTCTGGTGATCAAGTGCGAGTATTGCGAGCCAAAGTCCAACACAAGAATGGTGTCAAACACCTTGGAAACCTCGATGGGCACGTCGTTGAGTGCGTCTGGAGCAGCAGCCATGTTTAATATTTGTTGAAGTTATGGGTTTATTCGTTGAAAACGTGGAGTGGTGGTCCCAAGAAGAAAAAAAAAAAAAAAAAAAAAAGGAAAAGAAAGTCCGAGGGCTCGTTTGGTGCGGGAACAAACCTCTCTGATTATATACATTTTTTTTTTTTTTCCTCTTGCCTCCATCGCGGGCGATGACTTTGAGATTGTGCATCGACTTTAGGGCCCGTATTAGATTATTGCGCCCTGGGTGCAGTCACCGTGCAATTATTGGTAAGAGTCATGGGGAATAGAGGGTGAGATAATTCTTTATGTTTTGAGTGATTTTTTTATTATTACTTTTACTTCTTTACTTTTTTTTTTCCTCTTCTTCTTTCTTGTAAACTTGGGAAGAATTTTTCTTAAATAGTCGGATATCCTCCATTAATTTTTTTCTTTCTTCCTAATAATATTTCCGTCACATGTATGGGCGTGCGCACGCCAGAATGTCCTGGAATCCACTATCTCGGACATTCCGCGGGTTCTCCGTGACCGTGTGACGGGGCGCATCGGCGCATCCGATTTGCACCCATGAGACATCCACAAATGAGGCCTCTGTTTGTATTCTAAACGTGAGTGTTCTTATCTCTGCCGAAAGCGGAAAACCCGATCCCGAACTTTGATTCGTTATACCGTTTTTCCTTTTTTCCTTTCAGAATATTTTTCTTTTTTTTTTGCGACTTGCTAGTTTATCCTTGCTACCCTAGACTATTGCTAACACTCGCTTCATCTTTCGTTCATTGGCCGGCCTGTACTTTTCTCTGTTATTTTTTATTTTTTATTTATTTTCTATCCATTTCTTTGGATCTGTAAAGCTCATATTGACAAGTGAACATTCTCTTGGTACTTGGTAACAGTGAGCGCATTTTGACCTTTCCTAATCTTCCTGAAGTTTTATCCGAAGTTACTTTAGGGCCCTGCGCCAGATTTTCTCTGTTCCAAATAAATCAGCAATACAAACTAGGAAACTGGCTCGAAAACAAAGGAGAAAGCCAGTAAAAAACCTGGCCGCTAAGGCCGTGGAGGTCATTTCCCCCGCATCCATTCTTTTCAGGAAAAAGAAGCCCCAAGAAGAAGAAACCCCCTCAAAGAAAAGATTCCGAAATAAGAACAAACAGCAGGAGCCTTCCTCAAAGAAAAGATTCATATTGAAGAAGAATCAGATCGAAACTCCTTCAAAAAAAAGATTTCGAAAGAAAACCCCAAAACAAGAAAAGTCTAAGCGCATAGGTTTAGGTTCAAGAATCCCAATGCGCCTGCTACCACCTCCTCGTAGAACCGCTCGTCGCCGCTGGCGGGTGTTTTTCAAGTCTTTACGGTTTATGTTCAGAGCCAAAAGAAGGAGCCGATCTGCAGATAATTTCACGAAAAGAAACACGGTTTCCCGGATCCGTAGCTCCAGATTGGGACGGCCCAGACGCTCTCGCCTTAACGGTATCCGAATGTTATGGCGTACGCTTTAAGAAGAAACGATACGACTTGGAAATAACCGATAAAAAGTCCGGCTAAATTCAGAAGTATTAAGTAGAGTGATCTGCAATTGCATTTTGCTAATGAAGCAAGCACCCGAACTATAGATAATTATTTAACCGTATAATTTTTTTTACCAAAAGCGTAGCTTATGCAAGGAAAGAGAAGTGACAGGGATACTTTGATTCTGGGGCTCTTTAAAGTTAAAAAACAAACAAACAAAAACTACGTTTTAAAAGACACCTTAGGTTTTGCAAGCTTCCTAAGTAGCCAAATTTCGTTTAATTCTGAGACACTATTCATCCGAATATAGTTCAGGCTTTTGGCGGATTTTAGTTTGATTAAAGTTTTAAAGCGCAAGATTCACTCCGAAAAGTTTCACAATAATTATAGAGATAATTAGAAAAAGACAGGTGATTTCAACCAATACTCAATCAGTCAATTAGCGAGCGCTTGCGTTTATTAACAAGCACAGTATACTTTTTGATGAGTGAGGAAGTACAATGAAGAAAGAGAATAATTTGAAAACCCAACAGAACCTTCTAGAAAACCCCCGGAATATTTATATTTCCAGTGAAACAATTTTTTTTTTTTTTTTTTTTTTTCACAAGATAGATAGAAATTATATATTCACTGCCGCTTTATTATTTTCTATAGTGAAGCTTACAAACCCTGCCTCTACCGGCCCATCGCATCGGGTCTCCAGCCTAGAGTTTTTCGCACGCATCGCATCGCAGACATTGCCAAAAGCCGGTACATACTATATAGACTTAATAGTCGTATAAACCACCATAAACTCTTGAAAAAAAAGAACAAACCATCACACAAAAGACACAAAAAGAAAAAGAAAAAAAAAATGTCTGAGACTCAGGTGAAAGCACGTTTCTTCACCAAGGAGGCCGATGAGCTGCTCCAGGCATCCGATGCGCCATTATTTGTGCCCACGTCTTTGAAAAGATACGGTTTGCTGGAAGTGGTGAACCATCTTTTGCAAAAAGAGGAGCCGGTGCCGTTTGATTTTTTGATTGACGGCGTGTTGTTGCGCACGTCTTTGGACGAGTACTTGACGAAAAACGGCTTGTCGTCCGAGGCCACGCTTCTGATTGAGTATACTCGTGCGGTTCTTCCGCCTTCCTTTTTGGCCTCTTATAATGACGAGGACTGGGTGTCCAGTATAGATACTTATAGTGCTGGCTCGCCTGCGGTGAAAGGAGACCAGCACGTGTCTCCACAGATCTTGGCCGGCTCATATGACGGCGTGGTGCGCACCTACAACATGCTGGGCCAAGTTGAAAAACAGTATGTGGGCCATCTGGCCGCTGTTCGTGCCGTGAAATGGATCTACGGCCACCGCATTGTGCTGGCGGGTAACGACCGCCAGGTGCGTTTGTGGAAAACCGCCGCTGCAGGAACTGACAATGGCGAAATCGAAGAGGACGACGAGGCAGAGACAGAATCTGGCCGCACATTGGCAATTCTTGATGCCCACAAGGCCCCAGTGGTGGGGCTTGACGTGAACCAGCCTCTGAACCGGCTCTTGTCTGCAGGAAGCGACTCTGTGGTGGGATTCTGGTCGACGGTGCCGAAAGAAATGAATATCGTTGAGCCATACGGCATTGAATCGCTGGGTGCTGGGGCATCCTCGGCACTGAAAAAGAGACGGCGTATGGCCCAGAGAGACCTGGGTGTGCACCACCGTGCGCCCTTGGCGCTTCTTGAGAGCCACACGCAGCCCGTGGAAGCAGTGGTTTTCGACAAAAACGACGCCTCTGTCGCCTACTCCGTGTCTCAGGACCATTCGATCAAAACGTGGGATTTGGTGACGGCACGCTGTATCGACACGCGGGCCACTGGCTACGCTTTGCTTTCTGTGGCCCAGCTTCAAGGCGTTAATTTGATTGCACTGGGCTCTTCTGCTAGACACATCAACTTGCATGATCCACGGACTCAAGCAGGCGCCACGGAAAAACTGGTGCAGAAACTCGTGGGCCACACCAACTTTGTGGTGGACTTGGCTGCGTGCCCAACAAACGATAAGATGTTTGCTTCTGCATCTCACGACGGAACAGTGAAAGTATGGGACGTGCGTGCTGAAAAACCTTTGTACACAATCACCCGTGAATCCGGCTTCGGAAAAGTGTTTGGCGTGTCCTGGGACCGCGAAATCGGGCTTGTTAGTGGTGGTGAGGATAAGAAGGTCCAGATCAACAGCAGCCCTTCAACACAGGCATAATTCGAGTTGAGTTGAGTTGAGTTTGGTTAGGTTGAGTTGAGTTAAGCTAAACCCCGCCCAGCATTGCACGTTCGCCAGTCTAGGAGAGAAGTAGAGTCAGTAAGATAATTATATGTGAATTACGGAACATGTTTGACGGATATTGTAATGATGGGTCATGTTAGTCCAGCCCTGTTAGGTTATGACGTGGCTTTTCTTATGGAGTAGTATCATCAAAAGAGTAAGTAAATGAACATAGATCTCTGTGTCCATACAAGAGATTAAGGTGAGCCTGCTTAACAAAATATCTCTTCCGAAGAAAGTGATCGCATGCATATCTATCTGATTAAAAGTGATTTCGTCGAAAAGAAAACATAAAATTTCCACGCTATACTTTCGCAGAGCTCAGTCTTGAATGATACTGCTATCTCAAGAAAAGTTAAGTAATTTGTGAGTGGTCCTTCATTAATTGATATAATGTAATATTTGGGATCAAAATGCAGAAAGCAAGCTTGGTGTGATCCACTCAATTTTGCTGGATGATATCTATGAGTCAATTAGAACGTAAATGTAATCCATATTTATAAAAAATATAGATCTGCAATTCATAAAAGCCTTTCGATGATGGTTCAGAGCAGTTTAAAGAAAGGTTATGGCCATGCTAGATGATGGCTATTTGTAGGTAGTGAACCTTCACCAAATTCAAAAAGTTCTCTGATTCTAGAGCTTGAAAACTAAGTAAAAATTAATTTCATATCGAAACCATGAAAATTAAAAAAATAAATAATTATTGATTTGGAAATTTCAATCATGTCTAGAATCGTCGGTGCTTACCAGAAAGAGAAAGTCTAAACAAAACATCACGTGACCGAGCACTGTAAGCCATCAAATGTGCAACAATAACGTAAAACATTAATCAAGCTCACGGTACATTTGTTCTTTTCATTTGCTCGATATTTCCAGCTAATGGACCGCAATCATCACGAAGACCGCAGAGCCGTAATTCCACAAACACTGGGGACCCCCTCGCGACAACAACTTCTTCGAAAGAGAGTGAGGGCTGTGCCACCTGTAGAATTGACGGAAGAAACTGTAGTCACGCAATGTAACCGGTGTGATAAGGACTTTGTGCAAAGAAAAGCACGTGACCAGAAATCTGCCCGTGGGCGGGTTGGCCGTGTTCCTCGCCTTTTTAAATTATGTGAACATTGCCGAGAAATGGGCAAGGGCAGGTCTCGCCGATGGCAAATGAAAACACGGGAGCACGGCGGCTTATGCCGGAGATGTGGCGTAGAGCTTATGGAAATGGACACCGGGTTTGTGTTATGTGGGAAATGCCGACAAGCGTTTCGGGACCGTAAACGCCGGCGAATCACCGAAGGTAAATGTATACAATGCTGTGAGCCATTGACAGGAGAAATGGAAGCAGAAAGCGATAAGGATATGGGTGAAATTTCCGCAACGACAGAAAAGCCTCCGCTGAAAAGACGGTGTCAGAAATGCAGGGAGTGGCGCAATGCCAAAGGCCAAGCAACTAAGCCGTTTACTCTGGAATTCATTCAGTCTATGTATAAGTAAGAGGCAGATCAGGAATGAGGGTATAGATTTATGATTCTTCTCTATTTTGATCCAGTATATGCCACTGAAGATGCGGAGCTTGGAGCTGTTCATATTGGTTAGATTTATGGATGCAACAATCCTAAGCACATGACAAAAGACTCACGCTCTTTTAAAGTCATATTGATACTTATGGTCCCGTTATTTGGGACATCAATGGCGCTGGGGCACAGAAGCTCAGTCGTATAAACATTACACCCGTGAGTAAATCATGTTAAACCAGGCGGAAATCTTAAGTTTTTCCGAGAAGATCGATGATACACGCTCTAATATTCTTGTCGAATTTGAATTACAGCTACCGGTTTGAGAATATTGTGACTCATTTTGCCATGAAACCTTGGTCAAAACGAAAAAAACCGATGTCCAAAGTCCAGCCATTTCATTCGCATCACAAACCTTTTACTTGTATCTTTTTTTAATGATATTTATTCGTTAGGATTCACAGATTTCTTCGAATGAAGCTCCTTCCATATGTGACGGAATATGCTACCTGGTTCATCATGGGCTTCATAATTTAGAAACACGAATTACAGTCTAAGCGTTGTAAATGAAAGTCTATTTATGCTATGCAGATAAGGGGCCTTCCCCACCTCACCTCATCCGCCTCTGATTCGTTTTATGTTCACTAGTCCACATTGAAATCCCGTAGTATCCTTGCCACAAGCTTTGTTTATCGGTGATATACCCAGAAAGCCCAGTCCCAGGAACGGAACTCTGTGCAAACTCAGCATTAGGATCCTCAATCGTATTAAGGCTATGGCTGTCAGCCCAGCCCAAGCTGCGGCGTACATGAGCGATTTCCGAGGCATTGAATTCTGCCTGTGCCGCACTTCCGTATTTGAGAGGGCCGAAATTGACCCAGTATCCATTTTTAACTCCCGTGTTCGTTTTCTTTCCAGGCACCGTGAGTTGAACAATTTGGTCAAAGTAATCGAGGATATTTTCGGCAGTATCGATGAAAAACGCTGAAACCACCACCACATTTTCATACTCGTCTCTATTAGGAATACTAAACGTGCGGAAATCAGCCAAATGAAGGTGCAAGTTAGTGGGCTGCACCAACCCAGAAGGAATCGCCATTTCCCGGAATTGCGAGGCAGTATTAAGGAAATTCGATGTCTTGTGCACGTGCGGGTAAATTTTCTGCTGTTTCACGGCCAGAGGCTCGTATAAAAACTGATTACATGCATGCATCAAGCCACTAAATTCCACAGCATGGACAGCACCATAATTTCCATGGACAGCCACTTCATGGGCAACTCTACCCAACCCGGATCCGGGCACTATAATACACGTTTTCTCTGCCTTGGAAGGGTCCACAATATTATCCAATTGTGTCTTTATATAATGCAACATTGGGGCAATTTCAGCTTCACCATCACTAGTCCAGTCCCGCACATAATGGCCAAGCGATTCCACCACACGGTAATTTGATGCTGACGTGTTTTGAGAAAAGCCTTTATTTTGCGTTTTCATCGCATCATAATGCTGCGACGTGAGCCCATAAGTCTTATCCGCAGCATCTACTACCGCATCAAACAAACGTTGGTTTTTTTCTGTGAGCACATCGATTTGCTTGAGTTTTTTAAAATAGCCGGCCTCGTCACAAAGCTTCTGTTGACGCCACGACATAAATTTGTTCAACCGACGTCTTCTTTCGTTGGTTTTGCCCGAATTCAATGCATAGTGACGGAGTGAAATGAGCGCCTCAAGAAGCTCTGTTTGAGAAACTTCCAGTAAGGCCAGAAAACTAGCGTTTTGGTTCAAAGCCAGTGGCTTATAATTGCCTCGAGTTTTCTGGATAATGTGCTGGATCAATCGCGTCACCTGACCCTGGAATATGGCAGTACGAGAAATCATGTTGGAAAAAATAAATACACCGGTCAATAACGGGAGTTTCGATCCATCAGGACATACAAATCCGAGCACGAAATACGCGGTCACTGAGCCAGTCACTGAAAGCACTGCTAGGGTAGAATCCAGAAGCGTAGAGGACATATTGGATACAATGCTATAGATGATAGAAATGTTTGATTTGGTGGGGGAAGGTGCTTTTTGGCAGCAGCAAGGCCAGATTTATATAAATCACGGATCTCGTTGCGGCTCCACCACCTCCAAGATTATAGTGGTTACGGATCTCGGAAATTGGCTTTGCCGTGCGAAAATATCTCATTCTCTTGTCACTTTGGCGTATTGATGGGCAACGCCAAGAATTAGACACATGTTTGAGACCAAGTGGTTATTGAATTTTTCTTGGTAGCCTAAGATTAGCATATTTAATTTCAAATTTTTCAATTATTTGATTTTTTCGATTTTTTTTTTTTTCAGTGCATCCTTGGCACTTCTTGCCAAGACCGAATAAGGTCGTGCTTCTAATATAGTTAATCATGAAAAACTATTTGAGCCAACAATTTTTTTATATACTGTGAAAGTGGACAAGAGCCGATTTGGTTTTTTACATACGATTTACGTCCTGATTCAGGCCGTTCTATTCTTGTCAATCCAGATATTATGCTTATTCATACCCAAGTCTCATGTGTACTCTTCTATACTTTTGAAAAATAAAAAGAAAAAATAGAATGAAAAGAAAGTAAAAGAAAGGGCTGTTTGATGAAATTTATCTACCCTTTTGCAACATGAGGAAGTCAGGCAAAAATGTATGTTAATGTGTCGCCTTAGTACATCATTTAAACAGGTTTGCAGTTGCAACCATTGACTCAGGGCTATTTTTCTTTTCTTTTTTTCATCGTTTCTCAGGGCTAAGACTTTATTTTCTTTTCTTCTTTCTTTAATTCCAAACAAAAAATTGACGCAGAAGTATTGCTCATGTAGTTGTACCTGAAATGAAGCGTTTCCACTTACTTTCCGTACCTTCCACGGCGCATTGTCGCTGCCACATTCAGTAATTTTATCTCTAGTTGAAACCCGCGCCTGAGTGGCCGCATGGGTCCTCCGTATATTTGGCCTTTTAAAAAGCGAACAAAAACCCCTTCCTTGTCCGAGAAATAGGCGTCATTTTGTCAGAATCCATATAATTGCACATTTGTTTTCCTCCTACCGATTTTTTTCGTCTTTAAGCCCTTTTTTCCCGTTTTGAGAATTGCCCATATTTCTCACTTCGCTAGGTAACTATCATACTTCCCTCTCTCTCTCTCGGTCTCTTGCATATAACGCAGATCTCCATCATTAAGCTCAGATCCAAAGAGATACTAAAGCACTTAATCTTTACTCGGTCTTTTCAATAATAAAATGTCAGAATTGTGCCAGATTTTATATTCGCCGGAGTACAGCTCCACCATGAGTGCACTCCGTGCATCGCTTGAAAAAAAAGAATACTCGGAGGAAGCACTTGCGCTCACAGAAGAAGCATTAGAACTTCTTGCTTCTCATTATACCACATGGCATTATCGATTTGATATTGTCACCCATCTCCAAAAAGATTTGTTTGAGGAGCTCGACTGGTGCGAGGAAATTGCGTTGGAAAATCAGAAAAACTACCAGATTTGGAACTATCGCCAGCGGATCATTGAGGAGATTTTGAAGGATCCCATTTCTGCCAGTAAATTCCAACACAAAAGAGAATATCCTATTTTGGACATGATGCTTCAGCAAGACACAAAAAACCACCATGTGTGGTCATACAGAAAGTGGTTTGTGGAACGGTTTGCCCTTCACAAGGACGAGTCCGAATTGGCCTTCACTAAAATGCTTATAGATGCAGATGCCAGAAACAACAGCGCATGGACACATCGTTTTTTCCTAAAATTCAAGGGCGGCGATATCTCAGAAATCGCCATAGATGAGGAGGTTGATTTCGTGAAACTGGCAATTGACTTGTGCCCCCAAAACCCATCCACGTGGAACTACCTAGGGGGCATTTTCAGCCAGACAGACCGCAACTTGGCTCAATTAAAAGATTTCTGTCTTACTTATGCGGATATTGATAAAGACGTGATCTCAAGTTCGTTTGCCTTGGAAATGTTAGCAAAGATTGCTGTTCTAGAAAACAGAAAGCTTGACGCTGATCGCATTTATGAGGCTCTCTCTTTAAAGTACGATCCCATAAGGAAAAACT
The DNA here is from genome assembly GCA_030573015.1 of Metschnikowia peoriensis. Classification (NCBI taxonomy): domain Eukaryota; kingdom Fungi; phylum Ascomycota; class Pichiomycetes; order Serinales; family Metschnikowiaceae; genus Metschnikowia; species Metschnikowia peoriensis. The sequence continues at coordinate 111,049 of JAJMCO010000010.1, read as the reverse complement.
ATTGGGAGTACCTTCGAAACAAATTAAAGTAGATTTAGAGTTTTCAAAGCCAATAAAAAAACAACACAACCTTAAATCATAATGATAGAACTTAAAGAGTCTTTAACCCACGAGTAATGAAGTAAAAAGTAATGGAAAAGAAGAAAAAAAAAAGTTTTGGACGAATCCGGATTCGAACCGGAGACCTTTCCCATGCTAAGGGAACGCGCTACCAACTGCGCCATACGCCCATCTTGTGTTAATTTTGCTTCAAGACATTGATGTAGCAGCCGCTCGTTGGCAACTGCTGTCTTTCTCAGAAGATTCCATGGGTGCATTTAAGTGAAAAACTGAAGTAAAAATCATATCACGCTTTTGTTTTTTTGTTTTTGAATGAAGAAAAAACTGTTGGACAAATGCCTTACGTAAAATTTTTTTTCCCGTATTTTTGGAAGTCGTATGTGTCTTTTTTTTACACAATCAGATGTATCAGTCAAAAAAAAAAACTGGCTTTATACTTTGAGCAGACTTTACTAATATATGAAAGTGCGGAAAACAATCAAATTGGAACTCTGGCCGAGTGGTCTAAGGCGCCAGGGTAAGGTTACCTTACCATACATTCCTGGTCTCTTCGGAGGCGCGAGTTCGAACCTCGCGGGTTTCAATATTTTTTTCTTAAAATTTTAAGACGAATAGCTCTGTCATAAAGAAGACCATTTCTTTTCTTTTTTCCCTTTGGTATTCAAAAAATGTTTCAATTTTCAGAAGTCTTGAACCGATCTGCCAAATCCATATTATGACCCCCAGAAATAAAGAGAGAAAAAACGCATCATTGGTCTTGATTGATCTGACCGGAGTAAAAGTATGGATTAATTTACGAAGTCCAGAACGAAGAATAGAATAAAGTGGTGACATTAGGCACACATCACAATCTGGATTTTGGAAACTTTGCAATTCAACAAAACGAGAGTTGATTCTCGTCTGTAGCGATGTATGATTTTGACCCTGGTTATTTGTTTTCAAAATTTAAGTTTGAATGAGATTTTCTCAGCTCTTTCTTCGCGTCTAAAAGTTCTTGATCGAAAGTTCCTATAGTGATATACGGTGCTCATTTTTCAACTTGTACACCTGAATTTTAATTAGGGAGATTGTTGTGGAAACAAATAAAAGGGGGGAAAAGAAAAAAGAAAAAAAAAGATGAAATAAAAATAAACAGAAGTAACAGATTATGCGGCGCATCTGCGAGACCACGTTGCTCCATGTTACTCTGTGTTATCTTTGCTTGCGGGAGACACACTCTAGGCTTTCGTAATTTTTCAGATTGCTGCTTGCCTCACACACAGCAGATATTCCAAAAAGGCCAAAAATTTGAATTGAATCATAAGCGTGAAAATCAAAGAAGAAGTTTTCTGTTATTGAAAACCCTCGGATAAAAAAAAAATGATGAGAGGTGACGAGATAATTGAACAACCAAATAAAGATAAACGTATAGAGGCGGAAATTTATCCTGTTCTGGGGAGGGCCTTGTGCGGCATTGATATGCAAGATATGTGCAAAGATTCATCCCGCATACAAAACGAAACCCATCTAACTGCAGCATGCATTTTCGGAAACATGGAAAGACAGAGAAATATGAGGTGAGGAAAGAACCATTTTTGAGTATCAAAAGTCATGATATTAATCCCCCTCCCTCCCTGAAGTTTACGCTCAAATTTACAACTATTAATTGAAAACAGTGGTAAAATTGAAACGCTTGGAAAATATCGGAATACGCAGTCTGCTGTAATCGTGCATATAATATTTTGCAACAAATGGTTACTGGCCGCTGCGTGTGCGACCTACATGGTTACTGCGAAAGAGACCGGTCTAGAATTCGGAGCTTCTTGAAAGCGGTCGTGTGTTGTTCAACATTTACACGGCGTTACGGAAAGCAGAAAACGGCAAATGTTTTTGTCTTTCTTTTTTTTGAATTCAGCACGATGTGCAGCTAACAGAAGTACAAAGCCATTATAACAAACGAGTAGGTTAGTGGGAAGGGGATGTCAGAAATGGAGGCAAAGGAATTTGGAAATGCAGTAAGAAGAAAGAGAAATCCGGTGGATCTCTTTTACATGAGTTCTGCAGGCGGCATTATCAAATCAGATCGACGCCCTAAGTTGGGACCGCAAGAAATTTAAAAATAAAGTATGAGGAGGAAAAAAGGTGGAAAAAAAAAAAAAAAAAAAAAGACGGCTTGGGCCTCGGCCCACAACTATTCCGCCCTCTAAGAAGGTGAAATGAGCCGAGCCAATTGGCGGGTTGCGCGGGTTTGGGTGCGCTAAAAAGTGGAATTTGGCGTAAGCGGGATGGGGGAAAAACCGCTCGCAACGGCAAAACTGCGCATGAATTCGCAAGAAATTCACTGAATGTCGGTGGCTGTGCGACAAATTTGATCCTATGGTGTGCCCCTATTTTTCAAAGAAACTGGAAGGGAGAAACTTTTTATAACACATGAAGACATTGTAGACTGAAGAAAAGAAAGAAAAGAAAAAAAAAAGTGTGAATTCAAATTTGCCGGGTAGAAGTTTCGCAAATTTTTGCCTGAAACCAATTGTAGTAGGCTTAGCGTTACATCTGGGTGAGGAAGTGAGAGTTTTTCAATTCAGACGTGCATTGTGTGTCCCTAGATCGATGAAATGAAAATTAGGCTTTTGTGTAAATTTTTTCCCCCTATTTTTCAAAACAAAAGTGACCGGACCGATAACACCCCAAGCTGATGTTGAATTCCAAACAGTTTGCCTTTTTCTAGATGTCTTGCGATTTCTTGCAAGTAGCATACAACACAACAGAGTTAGAACAACAATTGAAGCCAGTCAAGAATTATTTGGAAGAAAGAGATTGAACCTATTGATGCTTGAACGAAGATGCATTGCCGAGAAATACCCGCTTACTTTCTGTAAGAACCTGCTCTTTTCTTTCAACTTGTCGGCCCTTGAAGACAGACAAATTCTATAAGTAAAGCCGCCTGAACAAGAGACTTTGGCCCTGCTTCACTTGGTGTTCCGGGTCCAGATTCAAGGCTGGCGTGAAAAGGGGGCGAAGGCACGATTTCTGGGCCAGTCCAAAAGTTATTGTTGTTTCGTAATAGCTTCACGTTTGTCGCATGTCGCATTGTACCGGCGTCTGCGCGTGAAGCATAGCGATCTCATTATAGGCATGATTTTCTTAGGGAAGCTTTTGTTGCACAGCCGACCATGGAATAATGCAGGCTGAATAAATTACCGCCCGACAAAAAAAATTCTTCACAACGGCAAAGAAATACGTGGGATTGACCCTCTGAATCAAAAAAAAGTGTGGATTTTTTAATGCGTTGCAAGGTGTAGGTACAAGGTCTGCTACTACCAGACCTCACAACAAGCCCCCTTTTGACCAGATGAATCCTCCGCCCACATAAGCTTGACTGCATATTCACTTGGGGGCCGTACGCAAATATGCCGGGTGCATGAAGTTACAGCGGCAGTAGGATCACGATGCAGTACTATGCGGCTTTCCGCACTCAGGTGTCCTGTATTCCTCACCTGTTTTTTGTCCCCTATGGCCAAACTCCGGCCTGATTAGTACCTAGTCGAATTCGGACTCAATACACGAAATTTCGTAGTCATCCCCTTTTTTTCGTTTTCAAAACCACTTTCTTTCTTTCCTTGTTTTTTTGTTTTATTCAGCTCTCCCATTATAATTGTTTTTATTCTTTCGGTGTCAAACTCTGTTCTCGAGCGCGGTTAACCAATTCTCGTTTCGCCGCCTTAACAGTGGAATCTGGATTTTTTTTTTTTTACAGCACGCCCCCCGCCCTTTCACACTGAATCAAACGTGAGAAGAGGCCTAATCCAAAGTCTGGTACCACCAAGTCTCCCGCAAAATAGCAATCTTTTGGTTGACTTGTGATTTTTGAAATTCACAAAAAAAAAAAACAAAAAAGAAAAAAAAAAACACCCGCCGGCTTCGCTAAACGGGGCCCCGTCAAAAAGCACTTGGAGGTCACAAAAAAAAGAAAGCCTCTTAAAAAGCAATTTTCAGATTTCTCGCCTTGTCCACACTTCATCTCACACACTGAAGACCACACACATTGACTTCTGAAATCACGGTACTTCCCCTCCTTTCTCGGTCACACATTTCTGCAATCACTATTTTTATCTTTACTTTCTTAGAGTTTGCCCCACATTATGAGCGGATTAGGGATAGTTCTTGAAGAGTCTGAGCGCCTGCCCGTGCTACGAAATACCTCGGAAGATGTCGCCACCCCGCTAGATCTCGGATCTCATGCCTCACACACAAATAATGAAACCCTTTTGCCTCCGCTTCCTGAGAGTGACGATGGCTCTCTAGGTGATCTTGGCCTGCGGCCCATTCAGGCCTCCGGTACATCGCTAGTGTTGTCTCCTTCAGCGTCATCTTTGGCGCCACCTCATGCAACCACAAATGCAAACTCGAACGCAAATGCAAATGCAAATGCAACCACAGACGCAAATACACCAGTACATTTGCATGAAAACAGTCCTGGCCAGAATATTTTTATGGTGCCCGAGCTGTACGCTTTGGATTCTCTGGCATTGAGCATAGATACCCCACCTATTACGTTCCCGTCCATCGAGGCAAGCTCCACAAGCCTAACATCTCTTCCCAATGCGCCAAACTTGGGACCTGCTCCTGCCCCTTCGCAGACCACAAGCACGTCTCCGTTGCGCCGGCTCAAGAGCTTGAAAAAGGGCATACGTAAGCTCTCACTTTCGCGTATGGGGTCGTTCAGTTCAATGACTTCACATCAAACACAGGAGATCCCGCAACTTCCCGGCAGGTCTCTATACTCGCCTCAAAGCGAGCTGTTCCAACATGACACAAGCCTGCTGTCTTCGGCAGGTGAAAGTGTCAAGTCAACCTTCAGTTCCTCGGCCAACCACAATGGCCCCACACATGCCCACTCGTCGAGTCTGGGCCTGAACGGCTCGATGCCCAGAATAAGGAGAAGAACAATATCTATGTCGAACTCGATTTCTTCGGCTACGCCCCCACTTCCACTGCCAATAGTCACGCTTTCGGAAGATCTCTCGACGACAAAGAAAAACATTGCCTCGATCGAACAAAATTTTTTCGAGAACTGGAATGCTAGCACAGTCAACAATTCCGTCGATTTCTCGTCCCAGAACGAAGCAGACGTCGAGTCTTCGGATAAGATTGCAACATTGAATACGCCAGACGATTTGGTTGAGTATCTGATTTACTTGAGTCAGCACAAAAAGTCAGTGGAACTGGCATACGATGTTTCTAAGAGCAGGCTCATAAACTCTGGCTGGTGCTCGGGCCACGATATTGAAAATTTAAATTTACAGCGAGACTCGTCTTTGAGTCAGATAGATACTAAGTTGTTGCAGATTGAGGAGAAACTTAACTCGGAATTCAATGTTTCTTTTCTCAACAACAAACACATGCAAAATATGAACGCTACACGAAATTGTGCCAAACGAGCGGTCTTGAGTCCAAGTTTGAAGGATTTGGAAAGCAAGTGTTTATACTTTTCGGCGGAGCATGGTAATATTATCCAATGAGAAGGGTCACTTTCTCAATGCCGCCACAGAAAACAGTGGCGAATTTTTGCATTATTACTTTTTTCATTCTACTTTTTGTTTTATTTTGGGAAATGCTGGTTTGGAGAGCATTATTTAGTTAATAGACGAAGAATATTATTCAAAACTTAAACTTACTCAGCCACTGGGCTCGTAGGGCGTGTGACAATAGCTTGAAAATTCTAGGCCACACGCAACACAATAGGGAATCACAAGTGAGCTCAAAAATCAAAAACTTCCTTGTTTCCCCTGATCAGACCACAAACTTGTTCGTATCAGGAAAAGTCGAAATTTACCGCATAGACTTGCTCACCCGCATAAAGGGATAGATAAAGGCCAAAGCAATGATAAAGCAATGATAAGCATGGGCCTCTCGAATATCGGTAAGGGCAGAGCCGTATGCGATATTTGAGGATGGAGCCGTGGGGCCGTGCAGCCAAGTACAGATTTGCATGCAGCAAAAAATACAGCGTGCATGAATGCATGCGCCAGTGCGAGTGAAAAATAAAAAAAAAAGTGTGTATGCACACCTTGGTTGCGCGAAAGAGGCGATGAGGCGAAAAAAAAGAAAAAAAAGAAAAATTCACGAGCATTTATTGTGGTCCCGAACTTGAAAATTGTTGCTCCGTTGTCGGTCGCTCCACCTGGCAACAGAAAGAGGGCTAGGGCGCAAACAAACCATTTTTCAAATTTTCCATCTTCCACATTTAAATTTCAGTCATTTTTTTCTGACTTCAGGTTTATAATTCTTTTTTATTTCTGTTTCGTTACATCTTCGAAAGGTTAACCCTTCTTCTGTTATCCAAATTCAAGACAAAACGTAGAATCTACACTTTAAAAAAGTTGTACCGAAAACGCAGAATCCAAACTGTCTATATGACAGACAGTTCAGTATGAGACGTATTTCGACGATATTTTTCTCGCTACTCTTTCCCCTTCAGTCGTCCATTGCAATTGGGCGGTAAAGTGAATGAGCATCGTTTCTCGTTAGAGAAAAAGAAAGGAAACTAGGTGAAGAAAGGATTTCTCTTTTCGTTTTTGTGTCTGGGGCTCTCCTCGCGGGATGTACGGGTCTCCCAACATACAGGTTAATAACACGGCCATTTTTTACTTAGGGCTTATAATTAATTAAATGTGGCAAAAAATTCATGGAAGAAAGCGTTTGGTTTAGCGGTCTGATTAGGGAAAGTTATGATTTCTCACAAGTTGTTTTACTGAGAGAAGAAATTTTCAAAAAGAAATGTCCTCTGCATTTTTGTTTTTTTTTTGCTTAAGTCGGCCTTAACGTTTTTAATATACAGTTCAATGAGGGTAAATCAGCCAGAATTACAGAGCAAAGATTCCCTTTTTTAATTCAACGGCAAATTTCGGAGAAGCCTTATTGATGGGAAAGGCGGGCCTAGAGAAAAAGTTGGAAATCTTAATTAAATTAGGTTTAAAATCTCAATTCTGGGTATTTAAAAAGTTGGATCACCAATAACAAACTTAAACGACTGGTTCATGGTTGATTGCTGTCCCGATGCATATTCTCATGTTTCCGCATAAGTTTCTTTAAATCCAGATAGCAAGGGAACGAAAATTGTGTCATTAGAACCCCCGACACTTTGTTGACTAGCGCAGACTTCTTTTATGGGAAGTTGCTGTGCTATTAGAGAAGCATAATAACAGTACAAACTAATTACATAATGGAAAATATGTCTGAAGTCTATACGTCTTTACGGAATGCAATCTATTCATTTTGGGTAATTCCACGCGTATTCTGGATTTCCAAATAATTCATCAAGTCTTTACACGAATTCTTGGAACATCATGTGGGCTTGGCATCATTGTGACACACACCTCGAAATTCGCCGCCGTTAGCGGTTTTCCGGCATACTGCATTTTGGTTCTTATCCGGGAAAGTGGTGTGATCGCAAGGCTAAAAGATTAGGTTCTTTTTTTTTTTGGTGGGTTTGAATTTCTGATCGCGCCACATTCTAGTGAAGATGACCAATAATTATTCTGTAGCAACGGTGTGCCGAAATTAAAAAAAATTGCCTGCTACAGTAGATTAAGGCTGGGGAAGTTGGGGTTTCCAGTGAGACTAAAAGGATTTCTTTTTCAATCTCCACACCCAAAATCAAAAGCCCAAAAACTGAAGATGGGATTTGACCCAAAAAAATAAGAAAACTAATTTAATAATGGGTTACTCTAAATAAGGAAGTTTTTGGGAAGGGCCAAAAGCCAAGAGTGAGTCTTGATATTTTCGGGTGGGTCCCGCGTTTGTCCGACCAAAAAAAAAAAAAAAAAATAGCCCCACGTCTGGAACCAGACAAACAAAAAAACCTTACGATTCTTTCGCAACATCATAAATAACTGCTGCATAGCTGAAAATGAGAGATACTTTTTTTTTCTTCTACTACTTAAAAAATCCAGTAAAGTACCTTCAACACCATCAGATCTTTTCTAAATATAAAGCAAGGACCTCAAAAATTTTTTCATCAAAAAACTACATTTTATCCGCCCTCAGTCTTTTGACGTCTCTTCAACCTTCCTATTTCGGCCATTTTTCCGCAACCGAGGTTCCATTGAGCAATTATTAGCACCAAACAAGACACATCAAATTAATTACGGTGATAAGCAAATCAGACTGCAAAAAATACCGACAAGATTTTGAACACAGACATACCATTTTTTTTCTTTATTTGATATCTGCTTCAGCTTGTTTCTGAAATATAAATTAATTCAGTTTCCCGCTCAATTAAATTTTCCGAACGTTGGTTATCCGTGTTTCGCTTACTATTGTTAACAAATTTGCAACCTTTTTTTTTTCTAAATCGATACTTCACAGTTTCACGCAAATCTAGATAAAAATGGCACTCCATGTTCTACCCCTTCTTGGCCAGAAACAATTCCTGCTGGCGCCCACAATTACTCTGCCTGTATCTTCGGGCGAAAGTCTCGAGAACTATGTGATGAATAACCGGTATATATTTTGCAACAAAATAGGTGCTGGCACATTTGGACTCATTTACTTGGTACAGGATTCGGTTACTGGTGCCAGTTATGCCGCCAAAATAATTCTAGCAAATCACGTGAATATACATAAAACACACGGAGTCGATGCAAAGGCCCTAATTCAGGAAAAAATCCATCGATACTTCGAGTGCCACCGTCCACTTGAGGCCAAGGAACTCAATTTGGAATCTGTACAGAGAGAGGGAACCAAGATCCCGGCAATTCGGGAAATCGCTCTTCATTTGACCGTGCACAAACACCCCAACATAGCTACAATCCATCACGTGTTCCTTCTTGGAGAAGTTGCTGTTATTACGTTCATGGACTATTTCCCACAGGGTGATTTGTTTGGAAACATTATTGACAACCAGATGTTTCTGTGTCCACCACCTCATCAAAACAAGCAGTTGCTTATGAAAAATTGCATGCTTCAGTTGGTGGATGCAGTTGCATATTGCTCCTCCAAAAACGTATATCATTGTGACTTGAAGCCCGAGAATGTCATGGTTTCTTATAACCCACATCACCAGCGCAATTCTAGTAGCAGGAACGTGATGGACTATGGTGAGCTCCAAGTTTTCCTAATAGATTTTGGCTTGGCGATGTCTTCCGATGTGATTTGCTGCAATGTATGTCGCGGGTCCAGTTTTTATATGGCTCCGGAACGAATTGTCAATTATGCTACATCCAACCTTGTGAAATCGCTTATAAACATGGACGAGTTTATGACCAACGAGAAACAGACTTTGGAGCTGGATTCCAAACTTTTCCCCACTTTGGCCGGAGATATCTGGTCGTTGGGCGTGTTATTCGTGAACATCACTTGTGCCAAAAACCCATGGCCGGTGGCCAATATTAATGACAAGCAAGAGGTTTTCCACAACTACATTCTCAATGACAGCAATCTCCTTCGTTCAATTCTCCCTATTCTGCGGCAATTTAACCAGCTACTCAACGAAATCTTCACACTCAATCCCAACAAGCGTATTCCCTTGCAAAAGTTGGCCCACCGTATAATTGAATGTGATCTTTTTGAAGATCCACGAGTTTTCAAAAACACGCAGTTGTGTACGCCGCCTAAAGAATACCTGTCGTTGGCAACTATACCTGTCCCAGCCACAATTAGAAAGGGTCAGTATCATAATTACGTGTCTAATTTTGGGTTTCTGAACTACAAATAAAGAATGTGGACATTTTTATTTATTTTCCGTTCTACGACTTTTTAATTCTTCTTTTTTTTTTTTCATCCTCAAAGTCTGTATTTTGTATGGTAATAGATTTAAACAATATATCTAATCTACAGAACAATTCTGTCATGTTTCCAGCTCCCGTGCGTTGCTTTAGGCAACTTGTCTTCTGGTAAATGTTCCACATCCCACGTGCTCCACTCGGCGAAAACCTTGGCCAAAGGTTCTGCATACCACCGATTATGTTTGATATCAAACCAGCCCAAGTGTCCACCAATAGATGTAATAATCATATGTGTGTATGGATTCAAGTTGACCTCTGAAAATGGCATGGTTTTACCACCAACTATAGGATCATCTGCCGAATTGACAATAAGCATTGGAACACGCACGTTTAAAAGTCGCTGGTCGGGCGAGGCATGGCGATAATATTCTTGTGCAGAATTGAAACCGAATAATTGCGATGTGAATGCGTCATCAAAGTCTCTTAAGTTTCGGAGTTGGAATGACTCCGGCTGTTTCTTATACAGAGAAATAACTTCATCTAGATGCAAAGAATCATCGTAGTGCTGATCAAGAAGTCTAAGCAAATTCAGACACATTTTGGGCGAGTATATCTTGCTACCAAGGAAATTGTCCACTAATGCCGAGGATGCTTGTGGAAAATCCCATGGTGAGCCCATAATGGCAGCACCCTTGATATTTTTGTATACATCAGAGCCCTCCTGGCCCAAGTAATTTGAAATGATGGATCCACCAAGAGAAAATCCCACCAAGAAGATCTTTTTGTTGGGCCATTTCTTACGGATATGTTCATTGATCAAGTACCGTAAATCGTTGGTCCATAATGCACAGAAAAGTTGCGGCGAAGTGATTGTGTGATTGGCACATCCCCTTGCATTTAATACCAAGCCGTCAAAGCCATAATCTCCCGTGACTTTAAACATGAATGCCCGGAGATATGACTCAAACGAGCCTCCTGCAAGCCCATGCAATGCCACCACAAGTGGCTTATCATTATCAAGTAATGCTTGCTCGTGGTCTGGATTCATGTACTCTGTTCTGGGCGGAAGATCGAACTTTTGGCTCGAGGGCCTGAATTGCTCATGATTGGCATCGCTTGTTTCGCCATTGACTACATAATCCACAGCAAAAGTGGATTTCCCCTCCCATCGATCATAAGGCATTTTATCGCCCTTCACTTCGTAGAATATCTTATCAGATTCCACCGCATATATCCGTCTTTTGTAGTGCACCCTATCCACGTTTTCGAATTTATTCAATGCCGTGTATGCGGTTTGAGAATGGCCACTTGATAAAAGTGGGTTTACGTAGAAGAAATAGTCCAGCGTAAACTCCGGGGCTACACCAGCAATTATTTCTTCAAGCGTCTTTTTCTTTGAATTTTGGGCTTTCGTGTAGGTGACAGGTGTTTTGGGCTTAACCACAGAGACCCTCGATTTGAAGAACCCCGACATGTTATGTGATTGTTTGGCTGATTAAAGTCTGTTTTTTTTTTTATATTTCTTATAAAAATTTTGCAATATCTTATCCAAAAAACGCACTGCTCGGCACGGCCCAGATTCGTATCTGCGCGACCTTGCGCTGCGAAAAGCAAATCTTTAATTAACAATACGAGAATGGATAAATATAGACCGTGGGTAGATTTGTTCAGAGAGTTTTTGAAGTGATTTTTTCTTCTCAATATACTTGAAGACAACTGTGAAAAGAAAAAACACCTGACCGATTTTCGAAGATGGAGTCAGAATGTGGGGAATCCCGTGTGGATTTATATATCCGTGGTCTGATCTCGGCAACTTTTCTGACGCTCGTCGCCGCGCACGCTCGGAGTTAAGAAGAAGCCTTAATTTATCAACTAATACTGGAGTCAGTGAAGTTAATCTCGCTTAATTTCTTATTTTGCCAAAAAATAGTGGACTGACAAAATCGTGAGACAAATTGTAGATCACACTGATCTTCACTGTACAAGTCTCTCGTCTCCAGAGTCCTTCTTTTTTTTTTCTTCTCTCGAAGTCCCAGTGACTTTAAATTTCTACTGTGAATGAAAGGTATCGTTATATAGAGGCCCAGATTGCTTCTTTATATTTGCAGCCAATTGATCTAGTAATCAAAAGACGGAGAATAACCAAGGTACATTGGCATTAGCCTTTGGCTTTTTAAAACAGTTATGTTTTATGGATGAATATCAGATTGCTCTGTGGGTAAGTTCTGATGAAAAAACCACCAGATAAGCTAAATCTACCACTGTGAAAAAATCTACTACTTCACCAAAATCTCAAACTTATTTAATATCTTCAGTTCCGTTTCGATTTTCAACGACTACAATTTGCTCTCCGCGTTTTTGTTTCCCCAAAACTCCTTTTACTCAATACTTAAATTTAAACCACCCTTATTTCTTGAAACACTTGTCGTAACCCACCATGGTGAATCTGTACTTGCAGTCTCCCTCCTCGAGTCTTTCCCAAGTCTTTCCCAAACTCTCCTCCGAAATATCGACCGTTTCCACCCAAGGCTTGATGTTATGTTCAGCAGCAAAGTCAAGCATATACTGAATATCTTCGGGGCTACCAATTGCCGAGCCATGAACAGACATGTTGTTTCTAAGCAAAACCATTGGCTCGATCTCGAGTTTATCTCCAAGTGGTGGTGCTGTGATGAAATACATCTGGCCTCTAGGCTTGATCATAGCCAAAGTTTTCTCGAAAGAAGATCCTTTGAAGGAGTTGCTGGTGTTCACCAACACATCAATCGTGTCTTTGTACTTGCTAGCGAAATCCTCATCATCAGTAGCACAGAAGTGGTCAGCACCAAGAGCCTTTGCATCCTCTTTCTTGGAGTCGGAACGAGAAATCGCAAATACTTCGGCACCCAAGGCCTTGGCAAAAAGAATCGTCATGTGGCCAATACCACCAATTCCAGAAACACCAACCTTGGTTCCTTTGCCAACCTTTGCTTGCAAAAGAGGGGAGAAACCAGTAATACCGCCACAGAGAAGAGGAGCAACATACTCGGTTTCCAAGTTGTCTGGAATCTTGAAGGCAAATTTAGAGTTCACTCTAATATGGGAAGCATTTCCACCAATAGTTTTACACCCGGTCTCGGCATAAGTACCCCTGTAAGTCGTGACTGCGTTTCTGCAATTGTTCTCAAATCCTTGTTTACACGCAACACAAGTGTCATCACAATCAACCATGGCGCCAACTCCAACACGGTCACCAACTTTCAAGCCTTCTTTGGCCTTAGGTCCGACTTTAATAATCTTACCAACAATCTCATGGCCAACAGCCAAAGGAACAAATGGACGACCCCATTTACCGCTAGCACAGTGTGTGTCTGATCCACAAACACCACAAGCCATAATTTCAATGTCGACATCATGGTCTCTGAAGTATTGAGGGGTATATTCAAATCTTTTGGTGTTCAACCAATCGTCGAAGTCGTGGACTCCAATAGCTTCAAAAGTTTCTGGGTACATTTTCCGGGTTTTGGGTTTTGGGTTTTGGGTTTTGGGTTTTGGGTTTTGGTTTTCAAGTTTCTAGTTTTCGTTTGAGAGCAAATCTCTTTGTTAAATATCTTAAAAATGGTTGTCGATGGGGGAAACCTACATCCATTTATATATTTGATGCTCAGCCAATTAATTCTGAGTCATTGCTGATTGAGGGTTTATCTCCGCGTAACTTTTTTTTTTTTTTTTTTTTTTGATCAAGGAACCACGGCATGTCCAGACTTCCGAATAAGCCCTTCATACAAGGCTTTGGAGGAATTCACCCCTCAATTTAGGGTACTTCAATGATATATTGGTGTTCCCCACTTTTGTTAAGCTTCATATGTCAAAGGTAGCACCAACTTCTTCTTTTTTTTCATTCTACTTTAGAGTATGTTTTATTCTCGTGCTCCAAAATTGTTATCGAAAAATTAATACCATTGTGTCGTTTATACATGTGGATAATGCACGTAGTAAAATCGAAGGGACTCCCGCCGTTTGATATCCTGATTTTTTTGATTAACTCCGTGAAAGGGTCTTGAAACAAATGGAGATAACGCGAAGTGTTTTGTTTTGCTTCACCGCGCATTTTTCGGGCTTAACCCGAAAAGGGAAATTCTCATTCATACCCCCTATCATCCGGATTTATTTTTTTACTTTCCAATCAAGCTTGCTATCTGTAAGTCTTACTGCACTAAGGGCAATTGTTTTATTTATTTTGCGTTTCCAGTCACGCCTTTTCATCTTTTATTGCTGTGAATTCAAAGTCAGTGGAAAAAGCGACATAAAGAGGTTGCTTTTTGCCATTAAATGCTTTTAAAGCAGATGGTTCTACACTCATGATAAAGAATTTGAAGTCAGTAGAATGAATTATAAAAAGACGCATTGTGCCGTACGAGTAAACGATCTTTTTTGGACAGTAAATAAGACGGAATCGGGCCCGAAAAAAGAAAAAAAAAAATAAGAGGAGAAAAAGCGGGCAATGTCCGGATCCTGGGCTAATTTTGTCGACAGTTTCAAATCTCTTTGCTTTATAATAATACAAAAAACCATTTAAGGTGCCACGAATTGAGACCTCAAGACTCATACTCTCTTGACCTAAAAACTCACGAATAAGGATTCAAATTTCTCTTTCTTTTGCTTCGGTTTCTGGCAAAAATCACATAATCTCAGCACTTGGAAAAGCAATCATGGCTTCTTTCCCGAAAGCCAAAGAGCTTAGCAGGTTTTTATTGAGACCAAAAGTGTGCTTACTCTTTCACTCGAAGCCTTGAGACGTACAAATGCCCGTGAATCAAGTAGCAGTATTTGCACACATGCAATTTGTGTCGTGAAGCGAAAATACGAGCAAAATTTGGTTCACCAATTCATGCAAAAAACATGTCACCGCATGGCATAATGTAGATATGTATTTCATAATATTTTCATATCACGAGAAGAAAAAAGAAGATCGAAAATTTATCACATAATGTCTGACATCAAACATCTGGTACCCAGCCATTACCAAGATGATAAACTGTCTTCAGGTTTGATGAAACAAACACAATATATGATCTACCAGCATTGTTTGAGCTAAAATTGCTTTCATTCAGACTATACCAATCTATACAATCGACACAAAAACTTACTTCTTAAAGTACTTGTCGTAACCCACCATGGTGAATCTGAACTTGACATCACCTTCCTCAGCTCTCTTCCAGGCCTTACCCAAGTTTTCTTCGGAAATGTCGATAGTTTCAACCAAAGGCTTGATGTTATGTTCAGCAGCAAAATCAAGCATGTATTGAATTTCTTCAGTAGGGCCAATGGCAGAACCTTGCACGGACAAATTGTTCATGAGCAAACTCATTGGTGGAAGAGTAAGATCCTCGCCTGCTGGTGGAGCAGTGATGAAAATCAACTTGCCTCTAGGTCTGATCATCTTCAAAGTCTTCTCAAAAGACGAACCACTGAAAGAGCTACTGGTATTCACTAAAAGATCAATGGTGTCACCATACTTTTCCACGAAATCCTCATCGTCAGTGGCACAGAAGTGATCGGCACCAAGGTCCTTTGCGAGTTTTTCTTTAGAGTTGGAACGCGAGATAGCATACACCTCAGCACCCAAGGCTTTGGCAAAAAGGACAGTCATGTGGCCAATACCACCGATTCCAGAAATACCGACCTTAGTTCCCTTACCGACCTTTGCTTGCAAAAGAGGGGAGAAACCGGTGATACCACCACAAAGGAGAGGGGCGACATATTCAGTCTCCAAGTTGTCTGGAATCTTGAAGGCGTATTTCGAGTTCACTCTAATGTGAGAAGCATTTCCACCGTGAGTGTTGATACCAGTCTCTGGGTAAGTACCAAAATATGTGGTGACACCGTTTCTGCAATTGTTGTCCAAATCCTTTTTACAAGCAATACAGATACCGTCGCTGTCACATTGAGCACCAATTCCAACACGGTCTCCCAATTGCAAGCCTTTCTTGGCATTTGGGCCAATTTTCACAATTTTCCCCACAATCTCGTGACCGACAGCGACTGGAGCATATGGACGGCCCCAGTTTCCACTGGCAGCATGGATGTCAGACCCGCAAACACCACAAGCAATAATTTCCACATCTACATCGTAGTCTCTGAACTCCTGGGGCTTGTACTCGAATTTCTTTGGGTTCAACCAGTCGTCGTAGTCATGGGTGCCGATAGCTTCGAATGTTTCTGGATACATTTTGGATTTGATAGTTTTTGATACTGTTATTGCAATTTCAGAAAATGCAGCGCCATCCTTCTCTTAAATAATTTTTGGAATGCCGTTGGCCATTCATGCACATCCCCACCTATCGTGAGCAATCGTGCATTCCCAACAAATTTTATCTCCGAGAGTTGCTATGATGCTGGTGAACGAGAAAAGTTTTAAAAAAAAGTGTTTTCGAAACAGATATCCGTTTTCCCGATTACCCACAATTGCAGTTACGCCAAGAGAATAAAAGATCTGATAGTTGACCCCGACTTTCAAATTTCATAATCATATGGTTCAGATATTTCGCTTCTCCGTGGAAAAATATCCGCATCTGTCAAAACACATCTCCGCACCAAGGCACGGCAAATGCCCGGCTGTTCGTGCAAACTAGTGTGCATATAGACCACGCATGGTCATCTCCATTTGGCAATATTCCCATTTGGGATAAGTCCGCGGATTTAATGACGAGAGAGGCACCGCGCTGTTCTCAACCTCTGCTCTGCCCATGCATTATTTGTAAGCAAGTGTCACGGCCAAGTATGCCGAGAAGCACTCTGGCTATTTCAAACGCGCCGAGTTTTTAATGTATAGCTGATATGGTTTATCAAACATCCCGAAAAAAAAAATGGCGGAGTTTGTAGACTAAAATTGATTGCGTTCACCTGGAGCTGTTTTGCTAGAATTTTTGAACGGGGATCTCTAAAAGTTGGTACTTGAATTATGCAAGCATTAAGAAAATTCCGAACATCCGAAGATTCAAACAAACAACCTAAAAAAATGGCGCATTGAATCCCAAAAATGAACCAACCCCTATTCAGTCTCGGGGTTACCTCTGAATGAGGCAAAAAACTAGTGTAACATTGCCGGTGGGGCGGCCTTTTTGTTGCTTGCTAGCGCGCGTCTAGAACTTTGGACGAAGGTGGCGTGACGAGAAAAAAAAAAAAAAAAAAAAAGAATCCCCCGGCCGTTTTCTTGGACTTAAGTCGTCCGTCCTTTGAATCATTTCCCTACCTCAAATATATCTCTAGTGTTCTTCTTCGAGACTTATAAACTCCTCTCCTTGAAATTCATTTCTCTCATATTTATTAGCTGATCTGGGGAAATGGAAATAAACCTCCTCCAGACACGGAGGAAGCATTTCGCGCCCACACCCTTTTCGCACTAAAAAAAAAAGGAAAAAAAAAATGAAGGCATTTTTTTGTTGCATTCTATTGTGCGTCCGAGAATTTGGAGGGGCAGAGAATTTGACTTGGATGCGATAGGAAGTCTTGAAATATTTCCAACTTGGTGCTGGGTGGTATCGTTTTCCAATAAGCCCTTTTTTTTCTTTCGTGGGCCTTATGATTTGCTCAATGTATGCTTCATGAAGTCGAAATCTTAGCACATAAAAAAAAAAAAAATATTATGAAAGGAGGCAAAAAAAAAGGAAAAAACAATAACTCACTTCATTTTTCATCTTTCTTTACCTTAACCGTAATTTTTCTTTGCCCCCATCTTTTTCAACTTTGTTCGAAGGTACGCAAGTGGCGCAACCAAAAAGATTTCAAAAATGAAATAAAAGTATCAAAATCTAGCACAAGAACTTCTTTCAGCCATTAATATATGTATATATGCTGTTGAAGATTCAAAAGCATGAAGTAGGATAGACGTTCGGTACAAGTCATGCGTCAATAATTATGAGGAGATCCCGATCCTACCCGACTGACGTGCCCCGCTTTTGGCGCAGACGGAAACACGAATCTGGCCTTTTGATGATGCAACTTGTGTCAGATGAGATGAAAAAATTTTATTGATTCCATTCCATATATTCTCACATTCTTGAATTACGGGCCTGCGGAAATGCCCGCTATTTATATCCCGCCAATTCTCGGCATAACCTCACGGGTTCCCAAAAGTCGCAAAACCTGAGGGGTTGCAAAAACGGCAAATGCAACAGTCTCGCGCAGCCCTGGTGTATGCATGTAAGGGCGGGATCAAGAATGGCTGCAAAAAAATAAAGGGAGTACCGCCCAGCACGGGGAGTATAAATATCAGCGCTTATCTTTTTCTTTCCTTCTTTCCTTCTTTTCTTCCTCAACATCTTTTCATAACTCAAATTAAGGAAAATCACGAAACTTCTCCCCACAATGTCATTCGTTTTTTTAATTGTGCTTTCGTTGCGAATTTTTAATTTCGTTTTCGCCGAATCGACGGATCAAGAGGCTAGCTCAAGTGCTGGCATAAGCAGCAATTTTTCCTACTCTTTTTCTCATTACTTGACTAGTCTGGGTTGGTCTTCAAGTCCAGTCACCTTTAGTTTATATTCCAGTCCTCAATATTACTCCACTGACGCAAATAGTACTCGCTCACCCGTTGAAATTGGCCAACATGGCTTCACTGATCATGAGACGGAATTAACTTCAACTACACTGAGTTTGCACTCAACCACGTCTTACTGGTCAGATACGGGCTCCAAAATTACTTCTTCCTTTTCCGAATTCATATCTTCTGAATCAGGCTTCACAGTCACTGGGTCTACGCTAACTTCACGCATTCTAAGCTTTGATATTGATCAATTTGGGTTCACTAGAACTTTGAATGGGGCTACAACTGTTATAGATGAGGTTCATTCCGATTCCACTTTCACTTCCACACGCTTTGACCTTGGCCAGTTTGGTTTCACTAGAACTTTGAGTGGGGCTACAACGGTTATAGATGATGTTCATTCTGATTCTACTTTTACTTCCACACGTTTTGACCTTGGCCAGTTTGGTTTCACTAGAACTTTGAGTGGAGCCACAACGGTTATAGATGATGTTCATTCTGATTCCACTTTCACTTCCACACGTTTTGACCTTGGCCAGTTTGGTTTCACGAGAACTTTGAATGGAGTTACAACGGTTATAGATGATGTTCATTCTGATTCAACTTTTACTTCTACACGTTTTGACCTTGGCCAGTTTGGTTTCACGAGAACTTTGAATGGAGTTACAACGGTTATAGATGATGTTCATTCTGATTCTACTTTTACTTCCACACGTTTTGACCTTGGCCAGTTTGGTTTCACGAGAACTTTGAATGGAGTTACAACGGTTATAGATGAGGTTCATTCTGATTCTACATCAACCTCGGCACGCTTTGATCTTGGGCAGTTTGAATTCACCAGAACTTTAAATGGAGCTACAACTGTTATAGATGAGGTTCATTCTGCTTCAACATCAACCTCGGCACGCTTTGATCTTGGGCAATTTGAATTCACCAGAACTTTGAATGGAGCTACAACTGTTATAGATGAGATCAATTCTGGTTCAACATCAACTTCGGCACGCTTTGATCTTGGCCAGTTGGGGTTCACCAGAACTTTGACGACCACAACTGGGTTTAGTCTTGGCGATGTTGAGTTTACTAGAACGTTGACTGCAACCCGTACTTTTGTGGATCTTGACTTTAGCGAGTACTTGTTCACAAGAACATTGCCGGGAGGTTTCATAACCACAGAAACTGGATTTAGCCAAATATTTTCCACTGCAATCGTGACTGAGCCAACGGTAACATCGGGATTCGAATTCGGTACCATTTTGTTTACTCGAACCTTGACACTTGAATCAGTCACCACAGAAGCCGGAAGACCAGGGTTAATTGACATATTGGGAACTGTCATCCCTTCAATAGTCGAGTTCGGCCGACCAGGAAGTTCTGAAATCGTGACTGTGACCCTAAGTACATGCAATAATGGCAAGTTGTGTCATGTAGATACCATCCTTGAGACGAGACAAACGACTAGAACTTTTGACTTTGGCCAAATTGGATTCACAGGAGCTGGAACTGAGACAACGCAGATAACGCAGACAGTCCTAACCACTAGAATCTTTGATTTTGGCCAGATTGGATTCACCGGTACGGTCACTCAGACAACTGAAACATGCACAACTGAAACAACTCCCAGGACGAGAACTTTTGACTTTGGCCAAATTGGATTCACTGGAGCTGGGACCACGATAACGCAGACGACGCAGACAACGCAGACGACCAGAACCTTTGACTTTGGTCAGATTGGATTCACCGGTACGGTCACTCAAACAACCGAGACATGCACGACTGAAACAACTTCCAGGACGAGAACTTTTGACTTTGGCCAAATTGGATTCACTGGAGCTGGGACCACGATAACGCAGACGACCCAGACAACGCAGACCACTAGAACTTTTGACTTTGGTCAAATAGGCTTTACTGGCACCGGGACAGTGACAGCATCGACCTCTAGAATTTTTGATTCTGGTCAAGTTGGTACGGTTACTGAAACAAAAATAACCTGCACACACGGTGAAACAGGTCCGCCAGGAAATACGAATACTATTGTCAGGACAATAGACACCACCAGAACTTTTGATTTGGGCCAAATTGGATTCACTAGCACCGCCACTGTGACAATACAGACAACTAGAACTTTTGATTTGGGTCAATTCGGGTTTACTCGCACTGGCACTTTGACTGAAAAAACTCAAAATCTCCCAACTAGCGAGAAAAGTCAGGTTGTAGTAATCGATACCGTCGCCAAGACATCACAAACCACCAGAACCTTCGATTTTGGCCAGATTGGGTTCACGGGAACCGAAGCCACAACCGCAATAGTTTCTCATAGTGGCGAGTCAAGCACTTTGGCAACAGTAGATACCTCAAGTGCCAGGATCATCACCGGCGTGCCTCGCAACGGCTTTTCATTTGAATCTGGTGGTAGCGAAAGGCTTGGTTTGGGGACCGCATTGTGCTTGTGCTTGTTTCTTGGCACTATTTCTGCACTAGTGTTTTAGTATTTGAAGCGTCTTTTGAGCGTTCTTTTTTGCTTCCTCTCGTTTTCGCTCATTGCCAATACATGAGGATCTAGTTATAAATAAATATAAAAAAAGGAGAACTAATGAAATGTAGATAAGAATAGTAGTGTGTCATGTGAAATCTTTTGCCGCAGTTCGTTTGTGGAGTGTGTACGGGTTTTTGTTTTGAGAGAAAACGCCAGAACAAGTTAGGCAAGGCAAATAGTTACCACCAGCTTTGATTAATTGGTTGGCTAAAAAGACTTATTTAAATCTTCATTAATGGAAAAATCCACGGGAATATAGAAGAACAAGTCCAAGAAGATGAAGCAACAAATGGACCTGTTTGGCGTTCCACTAGAATTGTGTCCAGTATACGGAAACAGATAGCTAGCGCAATTGACCAGGATTTCTTAAAATCAAAAAAAAAAAAAAAAAAAAAAAAAAAAAAAAAAAAAAGAAGTAACCCTCTAAATGATTTTGATGGAAAAAGTCGGCACTTCTATCTACTTCTCAAAAATATGCAGACAATTTGGGTGCTCAAATGAATGACGAGATTACAGTTGAAAAGAAATTTCTTTAAAATGATTCCGGGGAAAAAAAAAGGTTTTATTGGAAAAAGTATGGGCGCCACTTTGTAGTGTGGCCGAAAGTGTATAACGAAAAGAGAGTACAAGACCCTCTAAAGTCCCGTGCAGACCTGTAACTATTTAAAAAAAGAATCAAAGCAGACACTTAAATCAAAAGCGCAATGATTCCTGCAATTCCAGCAACACCAGCAAAGTTTCTCGAGGCCCCGTTAAACGAGCTCACTTGAGGACCAGAGGTGCGGCTGTTTTGAGCAACAGTAGCAGGCTTAGGGGCATTGGACTGAGGGGCAGCAGAGGCAGAGGCCGTGGCAGCAGCAACAGACGCAGGTGAAGCAATCGCCTTCATGGCAGTAGTTTCTGGAACCAAACACTCACCAGTCACAGTGACGGTAGTTTCGCCAGTAACCACAATCTCATGCGGGTTGCAAATCTCACTGACACACGTAGTCAAAGTAATGGTTGTTTCCTCGGGGCAGTAGGTGACAAAATCAGTGACTGTTCTCATGGTAGCATTCGACCAACCGTGGGCCGAAACACCCATGGAAAATCCGGCAGACACATGGGCTGAGCCAGCAACAGCAGCCATAGGCTTCTTGTAAACCTCAATGGGCTGGCAGTCGGCGGGAATATCGCCATTAACAGAAATTCCAACCTTCATTTCAGCAGAAGCGTAAAACTTGATATTGCTAACCATTCCTTGAGCATTAAACTCAAGCTTTTGCTGCGCAACAGCACTGGCCTCAGCACTACCGGCGGCAAGAAGAGAAACACCGCCATGGGCCTCCATGTGGCCAACAACGTAAACATTGGCCCCGTCCTTAACAGTGGCAACGCCGTCAGCCAAAGAGAAAACTCTGGCATCACTGTCATTCTTCACATACACATACGAAGTGCCATCCTCCATCTGCTTAAGTTCAAGAGATCCGCTAACCTCGGCATTGGCGCCTGCTGTGCCACGCACAAGAAGAGCCACGTCTTGCTCAGGAGCAGAAACAGCTGCAGTTTGTGCAGCATTCGAGACTTGGACTCCACTAGCTTCATAATTCTGGCCCAGGGGCACGGAAATAGTCTGGTGGTCTCCAATAACAATTCCTGAACCTCCATCTGATCCAGTAGGCATCGCATTGGGAACATCATTTTCCGCAGAAGCGGTCTTAGGTGGGCCCAAGTACAAGTCAGTGAAGTCGCCCAGAGGCTGCTCGTTTGGACCAAGAGTACGCCCATCAACAACGACGATGGCGGCAGATAAAGCGGCAGAGGAAAGAGAGATAGCGAAAGTAGTAAGTTTCATGGTGAGTTGGCTTGGTACGTTTTTAGAGAAAGGGGAAAGAAAGAAAAGAGAAGAGAGAAAGGAGAATAAAAATCGGCCAGAGTAGGGGGAAACTCGAAGACTTATATAACTTTTTTTTTCCCCAGCATAATTTCCCGTTCATCTACAATGCTAGAATTTGGGGGCATTGTCTATTGTTAAGCCCATTCTATTCTATTCTATTCTAGGCTGTGAGCTGTTTGTTTACACGACAAACACTGGGCTTTCGCAGCACTGATTTGCACCCGGCGCGATCACCTGCTATATGCCCGAAAAACCTGCACACCCCGCAAATCCGAGGGTGGGTGTGCATGAGCAAAAAAAGAATCCAAATAATGGTTCTGAGGCAAGAAATCAGCTCACGTCGGTTCTTTTCTTGGAGACTTGCTTGAGTGGGCTTCGCCTTTTGTTTTTTGTTTTGTTTTGTTTACATATGCTATATTTAGGTATCCGAGAATGGAAACAAAGATATTCAACTAGAATTAGAAATAGTACAGCTCGAATAAAACGAAATTAAAAAAAACTGAAGCAACCAAACAATCGGAAGTAATTTGAATTCAATTTCTTTTTTGATAAAGCGCGGCGGTAGTGGCTAATTTTGGTAGTCTTTCAACTCCTTAAATTATACATCGTCTAAATTCTCTCAAGAAGAGCTAAAATTAGAAACTAAGCTGCAAGACGATGGTTTTGGTGTTCTCATGAGGAAAGTGCTGGTGATTTAGCTAATAATAGTCCTCGTCTCAAAACAAGTTAAACAATGGGATAACTAATGAGCTCGTGGCCAGAAGAGTTTACATGTAAATTTTGAATGATCAAACTATTGGTTCGCACGTGGATTAAAAAATCTGTATGCAAATTTTGCAATTCTTCCAAATTATTGCAGAACCGTGTCTGTTTTGCCTTTCAAGTCTGTTTGGCAAAGTCGTGAATACCAACAATAGATTGTTTATTTACAAATAAACAAAATAGAGAAGAAACAGGAAAACACGGTGACCTTCTATTTTTACTCTCTCTCTCTCTCTCTTTTTCTTTTCTTTTGTTAGCGCAATTTACAAGCATATTCACGCTTTTTCTTTGCCGGCGAGTTTCAAAATCCTATTGTTTGAAACGCGGCGAAGTAAGCATTTACCCTGGATATTTCTATTGTTCTAATTGCGAGACCAACCACCGGAACGCGAATTGGGAAGCACAGCAGGAAAGTTTCACACGATTGTTTCATAAAAAAAAAACAATCTTTTTTCGGCAATTCCCGTATTTTGATTTTTGCCGGTGGTGTGGACTCATCTTTCTCAAAAGGGAATTTTGGCTTCCGCATCAGGATTATTGTTAGGGTTTTCGTGAGACCCCGCTTTTTAGACAAGAGCAAAACCGTTTTTAAATGAAACCATGAAATTTTGAAGCCTTTGGAGGTAAATGTGATTTGTGATACAGGGCGACCCCCGTTACTGTGGTACCCCGATATTGTAACACCCCGGGAAGTGGAAACATAAAAACTGTCCAAAATTCTGACGGTCTCCACAAGCTTCTTTTGTACTTGAAAATAATATGAAAGATATGTAGTATATAGATCTCTGTTTTCAACCAATAACAATAATAAAAAACGGGTTTTGTGGTTCTGTAATACGTAGATTTATCAAAATCGGAAAGAATTACACGTGACTTTTCTTCTTATAGATATATAAACTGTTACGTGAGCCAAAAAAAGTCACGAGAAAGTTGTGTTTAACTTTGTGATATTTTTAAAAGCGCGTTTATTTCAAAGGTAAACAAACGAATTTCACTAATGGTATCATAATGCCTACAATGCCTTGTAAAATTGTAATATTTTCCTGCCAGTACATCAGACCGTATTCCTAAATATGACTCGAACTGATGTTACAGAGCTTGAAAGGTCTAGGATTCGTAAGTATTTGTTTGGAAGAGTATCCAAACCGACACATGAGAAGATTATAAAGTGGTATAAAAAGACTCACAAGCGAGAATTTAGTCGTTCAACAATAAGTAAATCCCTTAGCCCACGTTATGCTTATCTTGATGATCCGAAAGTCGTGATGAAAGATTCAAGAGTACGTACTTCTCAATGGCCCTTACTTGAGCCAACACTCAAAGTTTGGGTCCTTGCCGTCGAGGAGAACGGAGGCGGCTTGACAGATGATATTATCATTGGCAAGGCACGTGAAATTTGGGAGGAAGTCAAAGAGCCTGGCCAACAAGAACCACAATTCAGTCATGGATGGTTGGATAGACTCAAACAAAGATTTGGACTAAAAGCAAGAGCTGTCATGGGCGAAGCTGCATCAGTACCATCGGAAGCATATGAAGAAATGAAATTGGGAAGGGAAATTTGCAGCCTGGACATTGACGAATTCATTGAGTCATCTGAAGATCTCAAGTGCAACAGGGAAAATGAAAAAGCTCAGCTGTTTAATGAAGCAAATACTGCGGCCAAAGAATTTATCAAAGGAATGGAAGAAAAGCAGACAAGAACTCTCAGTGATGGTGAAGCCGACGTGGAGGCTCCTTCAGATCCAATATCTGGATGGATCGAGCAGCTTGATGGCATGTCCGAACAAAACACGCAAATTCCACTCACAGATTCGATTAAAAAATCAATTTCTACTTTAAAAGGCCTACTCATGAGATTGAGAGATGAACTGCCGGCGATAACGTCTAATAATTGAAGACCATTTCTACAAGCGAGCATGAAACAAGTATTCACACACTCGTTTAATTTCTTTTTATTATTAATGAAGGCAAGATATTGAAACCCCTTTAGTGGTACACCCCGGTTGTGGAAACAAAAGAAGGGTCGCTAAGTGTACCACAGTAGCGGGGTCGCATTGTAATTCGAAAAGAGAGAAGGTATTTTATTAGAATCGCAGTCATGTTTTAATTTGTTGTGAGTAGTGAGTAAAAAGTGCTGTTTGTAGGTGTTTCAATTAAATTTTCATTATGGCTATGGCATTAATCGGTGTGATTACTTTATGGTAGTTTAGAACTTATCACAAAATCGAGTTTTTGATTTCAAAAATAAACAAAAAAAAAAACCATTTTCAAAAAATTGCTGATTCCCTCTCAAAGAAAAATGACTTTCTTCTATATTCATTATCTTACAAACATAAAATGGAGCAATAAAAATCATTTATTCCACGCGAAGAGAGTCATACTTCATCACCGCTCCTAAAAGAACCCGGAAACCTTCGTCCACTTGTTCAGGAGTACTATACTCTTCGAAGTTATGCGAAACACCATCTTTCGAAGGAATAAAAACCATGGCCGTAGGAATATGAAGAGCAGTAAGCCCTGAGTCATGACCAGCACCACTGACAATAGGAATCGACTGTTCTTCCCCGTAAAGCTCATCGGACGATTCTTGGATGCACTTCATGCAAGTGTTGTCAAAATGAACTGCTTTTTGGTTCACAAGCTCTTTTAAAGTCACGTCTAATTTGACACCAGACGTGCTGACAATGTTGTTGAGACTGGCACTAAATTCCTCGTACATCGAGTCAAGTTTTTCGTCGAGGTGGTGGCGAATATCAATGACAAAGCGTACTTCTTGCGGGATCACATTCACCACAGCAGGCTCCAACTCCATGATTCCGCAACTAAACAAACCGCCATGCTTAAGTGCGATTTCGTTTCCTTTAACCACAACTTGAGCAGATGCAAGCAAAGCGTCGGATCTGGAGCGAAGAGGCGTGGTACCAGTGTGCTGAGCCTTTCCTTTCATCGTAATTTCAATCCATCTAAGAGCTTGGATGCCTTGAACACGGCCGATTTTCTTCTCTTCTTCTTCAAGAATGGGACCCTGTTCAATATGAAGCTCAAAATGGGCAGCCAAAGGGTTGGCTTCATACGAACAAGGAATGTCACCCAAATAACCAATACGCTCTAGTTCATCACGCACTGAAACCGGCACTTTGTCGGTGACAGATTTCATATTGTACACTTGGTCAAGATCTGCTGCTTTGGCCCAAACTGAAGACGACATCATGCTCATGGGGAATCGGGCACCTTCTTCATTCATCCAATCCACAACACAAACTGGGTAGTTTGGCACATACCCATTTTCCTTCATCGTTCTTAAAACTTCCAATCCACTAAGAACACCCAAAATTCCATCGTATCTTCCTCCAGTAGGCTGAGTGTCCAAATGTGAGCCAATGGCTGTTGGGCTTCCTTCATTTTTTCCTGGCAAAATCCCAAAAATATTGCCCAACTCGTCGATCTTCACTATACAGTCTAATTTTTTCAACTCGGCTACAAACCAGTTTCTAACACCTTTGTCTTCGTCAGATAAAGCCAAACGACAAACTCCAGTCTCTGTCGAATTTTTACCCCATTTTCCTTTTGGACCAAACTTATTAGCAGTCTCATGAATTGTTTCAATTAATCGGTTCTCCTTGATGGTCAACGCAGAGGCAACTTGGGTTTGCAAAGTCAGAGGCATTTTTGAATAAACTTTGGAAATATTACTTTTATAAATTATGATAGGATAAGAAACTTTTTCCATGGGCCGAAATACCAACTTTAAATAGATTTGCGGCTTTTGCCCATTGGTTTCGGCTTACCCGATTAGGCAACCCGTCAGAAAAAAATCGCGCTTCGCCCCAAGGATCAAGATAAGAATCCGCTCGCGGGCAATATGCAGAATAGCGGGAGTTTCCCTTGAGACAGACAACCCAAAAATGTATATCGTTAAATGTACGGCATTGTTTATGGAGTATTTTATTGAGCTGGCATTTTTTTTATTTCGTAAATACAGATGTAAAATTAATTGCATATTTGATCCAATACCTCTGTATCAAACATCAACTCAAAAGGCTCATCGCCATCGTAGAGCTCCCACAATCCATCTAAATAATTAAGGATCAGTAGAATGATTTTGGAATTTGATCTGTGAAACAAATCCTGAAGGCATTTCCGAAAGAATTTTCGATCTTCATAGTCAGTGCTTGTGCTGGCTGCAATCATTAGGGACCAAATCGGGAAAATCGTGCTTGTATTATAAGGCTGGTCAATATCGGAACGAATGGCTTTCACAAAATGCTGTAGACTGCGAGCACGCACTGAGTCGAAATCGATCATTTTCAGAATAAGAATAATCGACGTATTTAACACAACTTTGGCAATTGACATGGTGACTTGTGCATTTGAATGACCATATGCATCAGACTCGTTTTCAAACGACAAAAGAAGCGCCTCAGCTAGCTGGATTAGTTCCATATGCACTACAGTAGTTCACCAATGGAGTCAAGTGGGATGGAGGAAAATTTCGCGAAATTCAGTTATCGAGTCAAAAAATAATTGCAAGAGGACATTTTGTATGAGACGAGTCAACTTTTTGGATCGAGGAAAGAGGAAACTTTTTTTTTGAAAGTTGACTCCTCAAAAAATCTCGTTTTTTGACGAATTAAACGGTCTAGAGTGCCATAAATCTTCATTTTATTTAAATAACAGATACAAACATTCCCGATTCTCACTGACATGTTGATACATGGCATTGTGCGTGTTTTGTGTGTGTTTTTTGGCAAGCGTGAGTGCTTGGAAGACGCGACGCGTTTCGGCATGCGAATAAAATCATTTCTCTTCGGACAAAGACCACTGCTCATTAAACAAAGAGGGCATCTTTCACCTGACTAGGACTCATTTAGTTTCAGTCTTTTTCAAGTAGTCAATCCCTTAATAATTGAAAATTACATCAATGAGGCGCAGGTTAATGATCGGTGGGCTTTCTCGTGATGTCTCGACATTGGCAGTGTGAGCGGATACAACTTTACAAACAAGCACATCCTCGAAGAAAGCTTATGCAGATTTGACAACATTTTATAGACAACGAAAGTGTCAGACTCTCTGTAAGTGCCATCTCAAAATTTATTAGGAAAAATCACCCACTGAAACTTCCTCCAGGTAGAAATAGAGAGAAAGTTAAAAGCATTCGTCAAGCAAAGTGGCCTGATCTCGGGCGTAGTATTCTAATGTACTACCAAATTATGGAGGCTAATGCAGCTGTCACTCAAGAAATGATTCAAAGTGCCTTGCACATTTTATGGGAAAGGATGTATCCAAATCAACAGAAACCTGACTTTGATCGTGGATGGTTCCGCTTGTTCTTATATAGACACGGCATCAAGTTCCGAACGGAGAAGAACTCTATGAAGCCCTTGCCAATCAACTAGGACGGAATACCGCAATAAGCCAAACCGACGACTTTAGCAACAGCGTAGACGATGATTCTTCACAAATGGATATCGAGACCCTGACAGTGGGGGATTCCGATGATACTGTTCAAATTCAACCGCCGGCATTTGACCAGGCCCCCGAAATGCTAGAGCAACTTGCTTGCTTTGAGGCGGTTCAAAGTGATAGTCTGCCAGAATTTGTGCACTTCTTGTCTAAGTACGAGGAGCATATAAGAAAAAGACAAAAGCAAAATGTCCGTCAGAGGACAATTACAGATTTCTTTTCAAAAACTAGTTCGTGAATCCAAGAAGTATATATCCTATTAATTAGATCAATAATTAGATCATAATTGTGATCATCCATCAAAAGTGGTCACGTGTCGTGGTGTATGCAGGTAAATCCTCAAACACCAGTACATCACCAGCTGAATCGAGTCAAATCAGGTATCGAGTCAACTTTTTTTTTGAAGAGGACAGTTTCCTCCATCAGTGAACCACTGTAGTTTTCCATCTTCATCAAGCGGGAGTTTAAGGCGACACAGCCAGGAGCATTTGGCTGCAATTTGGAAGGCAAGCATCGACCGATATTTATAGCGGTCCATACTATCGTAAAATATCAGAACAAGTTTTGCTCGAGACTGATGAAAGAAGACGAAGGGGGAAGGCACTAAATCAGAAAGCTCTTTATGATCACAGAAAAAAATAGTGATCGAGTAGTTGAAAAGAAAATTCTCCATCATGATCTTTTCAAGTTCCAGGAACTGCTGGGCCGAGGAATTAGTCTCTTCATTTCTCGCAAGCCGCAAAGAAATAATCTTGTATGCTGCCCCAAAATGGGCCGCACATCTGGTGGCATTAGAATCGGCAAACATATCTCGAAGACATAAGATTTGAAGCACTTGCACAGCAACGAAAAACCAGACTTCCCCGCCCTGAATAGCACCGAGCTTGAGTTCTGCTAAATAATAATTGATTGCTTTTGTATACCGTTCTTGTGCCATACTTCTATATTCTGCCTGATTAAATGCTATTATTGAAGCTCCGCAGGCAATGAAAACCTCTTGCAATAACGCAGACTCTTTTGCTGCGGCTATTACAAGTTCCAGGCATTTTTGTTGGTCCTGGAAATTCACTTTAGCTAAAGTGGGGAGAAAATTATTGATAAATACCGAGAGAAAACGGATATCCATTTCTGAGCGATTTCCCACGAGTCTGAAATCAGAAAGAATATCTACAGCTTCTGAGCGTCTTTTTGAACAAACGGCCTGATCTCCTGGTTTCTCAACAAAGTCAAGACTGTCTGGAGAATTTGAATGTAGGATATCGAACCAACTAGAGGTCTGCACAAAGGCATGACTCAAGGTTTCGAAAAATTTGGAGTCGGAAAACAGCTGTGTCGGTTTGGCTGTGAGAGATTGATCATTCGTGGGAAAATATTCATCTGTACAATTTGTGTCAGTAGGAGTCAGAGAAACTCCAAACCCATTTGACGTATCCAGATTGTGCGGAGATTCCCTACTACTGCTGAGCTCCTGGTTAACAAGAAAAGTTATTTTTTTCAGCTCCGATCCCATATTTCCCGGTGAGTTTTCAGGCGACCGAGCAAGCAGGCCAATATTGGGCTCTCGTAGCAGAAATTCGTCTTGTTTTTCATTATTTTTCTTTGGCTGACTCTTCACTACTGGCTGTGGCCATAAACAATCTAATCTACTCTTAACACAGTTTTGGCATCGAGTTCCTGCCTCGTCGCATTTGATCCGTTTCCTTTTGCAGTTTAAACATCCCAGAGAAGACCGTATCGAGTGTTTTCTTGGTTTTTTCAGCTTCAAGTTATCACCCTTCAATTCAAAGACCAACTGGAAGTCCTTAAATGAGCCCATGTCAATAATTAAATGGCTTTTCTGCAGTGTAAACGTGCCTCCATAGAAGTTTTCCAAAAAGATAAAATAAAAAAAATACACGGCTTATCTCTGTTTCTATTTCTGCGCACGTGACCCTACATACTGTATAATGTGTTGATTCTGAATCTCTGATCACCAAACTGTGCGAATGCGCGGCACACGATAATCACCAGATTTGGACAACGAGATCTGCGCGGTTACGTTCGGCTATGTAAAACGTCAGGGGGTAGTCATCAAAAAAAAAAAAAAAAAACACTCCAACATTCATGATTGCATTATCTTGTAGGAAAAAGTAGGGTCAATTAAAGTTCCTGCATCTAGAAGAATAAATATCTTGATTTATTCTTATCTATTCATTTGAGGCTTTGGTCATTTTATTATTCCCTTCCGTCGGAAACGCCTTGTGCCGAGGTCCGGGCTAAGTGTGTTAGTTTATCAGAATGAAAAGTGTGGTGCCACACATCCTGCCTAATGCACTGTTATCCCGTAATCGTGAGCCGCACTTCTGAATTCCGCTCCTTGTTTTTTTTTAAAGGGTCTCACTTATAATAATAACGATATCGTTCCCACTCCAGCTTTTTCTATTTTGCAAATAATTTCCACACTTTCTTCTGGTATTCAACAGCAATGAAATCATTGGAAAAACAGATTTTGACCGAGCCTTCTCGGCCAGCAAAACCGGCGGTTTTTGGCAAATTCACCAAGGGCTTGCTTTTGGGTGCTGCTTTATGTATGCTTACATATAAATTGACACGGGAAAAAGCCCCTGAAATCGAAAACCCAGTGGATATTGTTTTGGACGCCTTGAAGGAGAACCATGCGGCAGAATGGTCTAAAAAGTACACGTCGGAGCCGCATTTGGCCGGCACCAATTTTGGGCTAGTACAATGGACCAGAGATAAATTTGAGGAATATGGCTGGAAAACTGAGATCGATACCTACGATATTTATGTCAGTTATCCTGAAAGCCACGACTTGAATCTTCTTGACAATCACGGAGAAGTTCTTTATAAGGCCCCATTGAAAGAGGACGTGATTCCCGAGGATTCTACTAGTGGAGGTAATGACACAGTGCCCACATTTTTGGGATATGGAGCAAATGGAAATGTCACCGCAGAGTATGTCTATGTCAATTACGGGTCCAGAGAAGACTTCGCCTTGTTGAAAGAACTAAACGTAGATGTAAAGGGCAAAATCGCCATTGCTCGTTACGGCAGTATTTTCCGTGGGTTGAAAGTCAAGTTTGCCCAGGAAAATGGGGCTGTTGGAGTCTTGCTTTATTCTGACCCAGGAGATGATTCTGGGGTGACTCCAGCAAATGGTTATAAGCAATATCCAAATGGACCTGCCAGACACGAATCTTCTGTTCAGAGAGGAAGTGTACAATTTCTTGGTGGAATTGGGTCTGCACCTGGCGACCCTACCACCCCCGGATATGCTTCTAAGGGCGATGTGGAAAGACAAGACCCCCATGCCAGTATTGGCAAGATCCCCGTGCTTCCAATTTCGTACCGTGAAGTGAAACCAATTTTGCAGAAATTGAATGGACATGGCCTAAAGGCTCCTCAAAATTGGGCAGGTGAGCTTGAGGGAATTGAATATAGCGTGGGCCCAAATCCGAATGTGACATTAAACTTGTATTCAAACCAGATTTTCAACATCACCCCGATGTGGAATGTTTATGCGGAAATCGAGGGAGAAAATAAGGATGAGGTGATTATCATTGGAAACCACCGTGATGCGTGGATCAAAGGTGGCGCTGGAGATCCGAATTCCGGCTCTGCGGCCTTGGTTGAAATCGCAAGGGCCCTTGGCTCCTTGAAAAAAGCAGGCTACAAGTTTGAAAGAACCATTATTTTGCAGAGTTATGATGGCGAAGAGTACGGCTTGTTGGGCTCGACGGAATTCGGCGAATATGCCGCAAAACGCTTGCAGAAAAAAGTGGTGGCCTACTTGAACATGGATGTAGCAGTTGTTGGCCGTTACTTTCATTTGGGTGCCTCGCCTGTTTTGAAAAGAGTTTTGCGTAAAGTGGCGAAATGGTTACCCTATCCCGTTGAAGGTGTGGGTTCTCTTTACGATCATTTTGTAAAGGAAAGAGGCGACAGAATTTCTAACTTGGGCTCGGGCTCAGATTATACTGTGTTCTTAGAGCATTTGGGAATTCCTTCTGCTGATATTGGATTCGGCCAAGGAAAAGGCGACGCAATTTACCAGTACCACTCGAACTATGACTCTTTTGATTGGATGGCTAAGTATGGCGATAAAGGTTTTGTCTACCACAACTTGGCAGCCAAGTACTTGGCTTTGGTGGCTCTAGAGCTTTCGAAACACAAGTTGATTGATTTCTCCACTCTCGATTACGCAACCGACTTGCTCAAATACTACGACCAGCTCAAAGAGGTGATTCCCACGAAATGGTATGGTGAACCAGTTTCGGCAAACGCAGCACGTGAATACTTAGGTGATGAGAGCGAGAATGAGGACTTCATTTTCGAGGCAACTGAAGAAAACTATTTTACAAAATCACGGTATGCGTTCCCTGAGTTGATGGTTCCAGTACAGTGCTCTCACAATAGAAGGATGAAGATGCTTGATCCCGAGAGTCACGAGGAACTCACTTTCGGCGACATTTTTGCCCACACGAAAACACAATTGGAAGATTTTATTGAGTCCGCAGGAATTTTTGATGAAAAGAGTGACATTCTTCAAGTGGAGTACGAACACAGAGATGCCTTGAATTGGTGGCTGCGGATTAAGCTTCATTTCCAGATCGTGCGCCAAAACAAATTGCTTCAGTATTTCGAGAGAAACTTTTTGTATGTGCACGGGTTGCACGAGAGAAGCTGGTTCAAGCACATTGTTTTTGCCTCTGGTAGATACACGGGCTATGCGGGCCAGACCTGGCCTGGAATTAGAGAAGCGGTTGAGGATAACGATATTGACCGTGCCGTGAAATGGCTTGGGCTTACTGCAAAGGCCGTGAAGCGTGTGACTGTTCTGTTGAATTGAGATCTACTCTTTTCTTTTATACTCTTGATTTGTTTTAAATAGAAAAACAAAAAAAAAAAAAAACAATAAAAAACAATTTTTTTTTCCCTTAAAAATCCAGCAATTGTGGCGGCTTACATTATAGTCACATCAATTTGTAGACAAATAAACGCTTTCAGGCTCCGGATCGGTCTACCATTAATTTCTGCCCCCTGCTGCGCACCTGCAATTAATTTTGCCAAAGCCACTGTCGGGAGTGTATATAGGGTACATGACGTAATGCAACAGGGGGAAGACTTTTGTTCCCGGGAAAAATGTAAACAACCGGCTTGTTGTCACGAATTTCCGCGAGAAATGTTTCACATGAGTATACATATACTCGTAATTCCTGTCTCTTGTAAAACGTTTTCTTTCAAATTTTTTCGATCGTTTTTTTTCTTATTTTTCCCCACACATTCCCACTCTTTCTTCTTCTTCTTCTTCTTTTTTTTTTGTTTCTTGCAATATTCCAAAAAAAATATTATGTCTCTCATTCCATTAGCAGCTGCTCCAATATTCCTTCACCTCGGCTTCGCCTTTGCTGATAATGGTGGCTTGGACGGCGGCACTACGCTGCCACAAACCACAAAAGAGACTGCAAACACAAAGGAAACTACAAATACTCAAAAGGCTACTACGAACACAAACACGAACACGAACACAAATACAAATACAAACACTCATACAGGCACGGAAACTGTGACTACTGCCAATACCAATCTGAACTCAAAATCAGGCACTTCATTTGCGACCGCTGGTACATCCTCACAAATCGGCTCGTACAACCAGTGGGGATTCACGGGATCGCAGTCGGTATGGCAAGATACAACATCTAAGCCTCTGAGTTCTTCTCTGGCATCGGCGTCAGTTTCAGGTTCTCTGTCGTCAATTGCATCGCTGCTGACACAAGGCAGTAAAAACAAAACGTCTGGAGCAAATCGTTTGGTACCAGGGGCTTCTCAAAAAGGCTGGAAACAAACGGCGGTCATGGGTGCAGTATTTGCAGTGACAGTGGGTCTCCACTGTTTTTAGAGGCTTGGCAATTACGTTTTTCGGCGATATCATTCAAAGTTCAAATTTAGAGCTAAAAAAACAACCGAAAGTTCAGTTCGCGATAGCGACCCATGTAAATATAATGAATAAATGTGATATAATGAAACTTAGATAATCATCACTTTACTTAATCTTTCTTTGAATCGCAGGATTTTTTCCCGGAGACTTAGAAGAATTAACACCTGTATGCTTTCCGGCATCATGTAAGATAATACTTTTGACAGGAAGTTAAAGAAATGTTGATTCGAGATGGTGATTACTTATTTGCCATTGGATTCTGTACTGAGAGAAGTCAGCTGCTCTTTTCGCATGTCATATAATATTCAAAAGGCCAAAAGAAAAAAAAAAAAAAAAAAAAAAAAAAAAAAAATGACAGGTTGTTGAGATTCCTAACTAAATACCGACAAGGTGGCTGAGGTTTGCCATCATACCGGATTGTAACTCGTTGCTGCAAGAGAGTTTAAGTACCCTGATATGACGTAATGTGTAACAATGGCCTTTATATTTCACGAGACTAAGTCAATCTATTTTCTCATTCCATGTTTTTTTTTTTCGTTCGCAAATCCGACTAACGCTAACCTGCGTGGATTGACCGATCACGTCTGAGGCAGTGCAAATATTTGCCCGAAAATGTAAACATGGTTTAATGCGTGACCGGAATTTCCGGGGAGCAATAGGACAAAAAATTCAATAAAATGATTTAAAAGAACACCATTTCTCGAAAGAATGTAGAAATATTCTCCGTAGGTGCAAGATTTTTTCACGGTCCCCTTTTCTTTTCTTTCACCGAACGCATCATTTATTAGTACACCCTCATGTCTCTAACCCCATCAGGAGTTATGCCGGTGCTTTATCATTTAAGCTTTGCAATCGCTAGTTCAATTACTAATACAAATGAAGAGAATCTGAAGCTTTTGGAAAATTCAGCTCCAAAACCTGCCCCAGCTCCAGCGCCAAAACCAGCACCAGTGCCAAAGGGTGCCACTGTAGCGACGGCTAAACCAAATACCAAAACCAACGGACCCACAACACCCAGAAACACCGACACCGAGACTATAACTACAGCGAACGAAAACACTAAAACTAACTCTCGTCCTAACACGGACACGAACACATACACTTCTTTCGCTACTGCAGGCACTGAATCGGAATTTGGATCCAAACGCACTTCACTGGACTCGGCACGGACGAATACTCCTACTGTTACGCCGAATTTCCCCCCCACTGTAACACCGTCGTCAGTATCATTCTTTCCATACACATCTTCACGAGGAAACGGTAATAGAAACAGAACTTCGGGCGCCAATCGTTTGGTTCCAGGGGCTTCCACAAGAGGCTGGAAGTCGAAAGTTGCAATAGGCGCGATTCTTGCAGTCACCATCAGTTTACATAGCTTTTAAAAAGATACTGTGGTTTTGAGTTCGAT
The DNA here is from genome assembly GCA_030573015.1 of Metschnikowia peoriensis. Classification (NCBI taxonomy): domain Eukaryota; kingdom Fungi; phylum Ascomycota; class Pichiomycetes; order Serinales; family Metschnikowiaceae; genus Metschnikowia; species Metschnikowia peoriensis. The sequence continues at coordinate 74,775 of JAJMCO010000010.1, read as the reverse complement.
TTCCAATGTCTTCCTTTTTTCATGTTTTTTTTTTTTGTTTTTCCTTCGAGAATGATAGTAGATACAGTACTTTTGAATTTTAATTCCTGGCTTAAAGCGTCTTTTTCAAGGGGGTCCAATTTAAAACTTTCTAAAGCGGAACGATCGCCTGCAATTTTCGCAGACATTTTTGAGTACAGAATCTATCTAAAAAATATATATAATGAAATAAAAAAACACGAAATATAAAAAATGAGCATTCTAAAAAGTGGAATAGTGACGAGGTCAAAAAGAAAGAAAAAAAAAAGTAAGTTTTGCCGTCCGCGGATATGGCGCCGAGGCCGTGTATCATAACCATTACTCTGCAATACGAAGTGCCCCCATTTTGAAGTTGCCTAATTGAGCGATCAGCGATTCGCAATCGAATTTTGGGGGTTCCTCGTATGTCAAATCTATAAAAAAATTCAATTACAATAAAAAAATAGGACAGGATGAAAAAATAGATTCGGTTACTGTTATCAGAACTTCCTCGGCAAAGTAAATTCTAGTTTTTTTTTTCTCAGGCCCAACTGATCATCAATGGTTAACATTGCCGTAGAACCCGCGTCAAAACATGATGCCAAAAGTCGGCTTCGCCTCTTCCTAATGCCGATCAGAAAAGTGTGATCCACAGGCCAATATTCTTTCTATTTTTTTCTTATTATTCTTATCCGTTTTACATATTTACTTACCAGAATCTTGACTAGAAATATAGATATTATTGTGGTTTGCATCACAATTCACTATACATACTGTAAAAAAAAAAAGGAGAAAAACAATTCCGGTGTTGTTCTCGTATCTCTTAACACACTCAGACTGCATGCTTTTTTATCGCACGTCATTGGTTGACGCGACACATTTAGGAATACGAGGTGATGCCGAAAAAAAGAACCCCCACGCGTACTATGCATTCCTGGGTAATAATTTCTGTAACTATATTTAAATACTCTCGTAGATTCCCCCCTTCTCTTCTTCTAGAAGCATTTATTTTCCCGCTCTTATCTCTTTACATCAAAACACCATGCTTCTTCTCCCTTTGGCAGTCGTGCCGGTCTTTTTCCATTTGGGCCTTGCCTTTGCTGAAGACGACAACAGTATTATTCAAGAAGTAAATATCAAGCACACCGCCACCGCCACACATGCAGCCACAAGATCCCCGGAGGTCACCGTGGCGCCTGCTGCTGCTACCACAGTGAACACAATCGCCCATACTACTCCACTTACTACACCTCATACTACTGCAGCAACAGAAACTGCAACTACTAGAGCGCAAACTGGTACGTCTTTTGCCACTGTGGGCACTGATTCTATTGTGGGAACTCACTCCTCAGTTTCGAGCCGATCAGTGACCTCATCGCTGGTCACAGGCAAAACTGTGACTCCTGCTGTCACCCCAAATCTGAGTCCTGCTGTTACACCAAATGCGCCACCAACCACATCGCTGGTTTCGGCAATCACGTTGACCCCTACTTACACTTACGTTCCTCAAGCCGTGACGGTGACCTCGTACATAGTTTTGACCCAGAACTCAAAAACTGTGACCACCACTTCCCGGTGGGTATATACTCGTACTGTGACCTCGAGACTCTCCGGACAAGCTCCCACAAGTGTGAACGCGGGCTCGAAACATTTGGTTACATATACACCTGAAAAGGGATGGAAGAAAGCAGCAGTTTTGGGTGCAGTTTTTGCGTTCACTGTTGGTCTCCACTGCATGTAGGAGAGTTCCCTTTGAATACCGAGGGGTTCTGGAGATATATGACCCTGAAATGATAACAATCACCTCCACTAGACTATTCTTCATCGCTGTATAACACATATTTTTTAAGAGCTATATTCTGTAGAGTTTGAGCTATATAAATAACAACACATAAGAGTCCACGCCTAATCTTTTTCTCTGACAGTTCGTCTCTCAACTTGTTCCGACAAAGGATGGTTTTGCTTTAGGGCTTTCTACGGCTGACATAATAATTTGTAAAATATTAGAATGCAGGTTGTGTTTTTATCAAGAATACGAAATGTTTTAATTTTTCGCACAAATTTGAGGCGTGCTGAAAAAGTTTCCCAAAATTTATAAATTTCAATTTCCATAAAAATGAATCCATAAATAAAATAGAAATTTCATCTTAAAAAACCATTTGTTCGATAATCCAATCTTATCAACTTCTTCAAAGTTTTTCTTGAGGCTTGATGTCATTATCCCTCACAAATGGTGCTTTTATAACGATTGCAAAGTTTGTTACATACAGCGACAAGGTATAACGATTTTTCTGAAAATTAGGAAAGTTATCATTATACTATCACACAGAGACAATTGCATTAATATTTTTTCATCAATTGATTCGGGCGAACTTCCCTTCCCTTAAGATCAAAAGTATTTACATATTTGCAAACTCCAACAAAACCCAGATCTGTTTCATTTTCGCGATTACATAATCCAAATGCCCAAATGCCTGTTGCATGCAGTCACCTTTTTGAAAGTACCATCGAGAGGCCTTGCAAATCTTCTTTTCGTGTTTTTTTTTTTTTTAGTACGTGATATCTAATCAAATACCATTGATAATTCTATTTTACGATGGGATATTACGATAGTGGTGACCTGGACAACATGTCCGAGGGTAGCTATAACAACGACCACCATAATGACAACTACGAGAGTTCTGATGAGGAAATTGATTGGCCTAATAATGAATACCATTTTCCGGTCTCACAAGGCCAATTTTTCCAAGAAATCAAAGCTTATATAAATCAGGTCCGCAAAGATCCACTGAGTCGCGTGGGAAATTCAAAGAAGATAAACATGATCATGAAACATATGGCTCGAGTCTTTTCTAGAAACCAGGTTCTATTTTGCGTGGATGTAGAAGCTTGGGAACAGGATCACACCAAAATCACCGAAATCGGTATTGCTATTTATGATCCTCGCCATCAGGAGTTATCCCTTTCGCCACATATCAAGACAGTCCATATTATAATAGATGAACATAAGGACTTGAGAAATGGAAAATATGTACCAGACAACCGAGATGAATTTTTGGATGGACCTTCATGGTACTGTTCGTTGAGTTCCGCAAGAAACTTCTTGCAATGCTTAATCGACCACTTTTTCGACGCCGACTTCCCATTACATTGTGCACTTGTTGGCCATGATTTAAGGGGAGACCTCAAATGGCTCGAACAACTTGGAGTGAAAATTGCCTACAATGTGCGTAAATTGGACACAAAAACCTTGTTTGCATGCACTCATGGATATAACGGAGCCAGCTTACAGAATGCTCTTGAAGCCGTTAGACAACCTCATTCCCACTTACATAATGCGGGAAATGATGCTTACTATACCGTTTTGCTTGCCTTGAAATTATGTGATCCCAGTGCCCGTCATTTGTCTGGTTTCGAATACCAGTCTAATGAAGAAGATAAGAGTACTGTTACTATGGAATCACTTTTCGACAGTTTAGTTTTTTAGACCTTTTGGGTGGGACAAAGACATTTGATGATTTTTTGTTTCTGAAGCCTTTTTTTTCGCGCGGCAATAATTCTGAGATCTGGGGAAAATGGGAAAAATATGGATCGAACAAAGGACACGATTTATTTATTCTCTTGCGTTCGGGGTTTTGGTTTTTGGTTCTAGTGCTTTAAATTAAGCAAAAGAGAAAAGTCATCCTTTCGAGATAAATTCTTGGGATGGAAAAAGCGACACTTTCGTCATTGTGAGATGACATCTCTACGCTTTCCACGGTAGTTAAGTGGAATCTGGAGAAAAATACAATATCGAGGAGGGATTTGAAAGAAATATTTCGACAAATATAAGGTAGCGCATCGTAGTGTGGTAAGATGACATGGAACTTATTGATCTATGCTTTGACGTTACCGCAGGGGAATTTGGAGTAGTTATCCTAGCCTTGAGAATATTGAAATTGAGCCGTGTTAATCTAAACCCATCAAATTATCAGAATCTTTGGCCACAATCTCAAATTTATGATTTCAAGGGTTCAAAAATATTGATGAAATCCCAGAATTCTTGACCAAACTCAGAAAAACAATCTTGGGATTGATCATCTATTGGAATGTGGTCATTGTAGATGATAGTTCAGTGTACTAATAATATAATAGAGAGTATTGAGTGAATATATGAACGAATAAAACAAAGTTGGAAATATCAGTCACTTGCTTAGTCAGAATAAGTCTAGATATCTAATTCAAAATATCTATGAGCAAGGGAGCTTGGACATAGCGCCAAGACAAACTATAATCCGTAGCTAACAAAAAAACAAACAAACAAAAAACAGAATAAAGGAATGTAAGCCTTTTCACTCTGTTAAGACAGCACATGTAGGAGATCTGCAAGCAGGGGTGTCGCCTGTCGCCCATGAACAGTGAACAACATGGTCGAGCATGCGAAAAGACTCTATTCTACAAAAAGTTACGTGATCAATGTGAGGACCAGGGTACCAGTCCAAGCCTGTTTTCTGTTCTTTGACGCAATCAGCCTTACCTACCAACCTTATCTATTGCAAGCTCTCGACACTCCAGTGGATCGAGTCCACTGATAGGTTGACCTCTGGCAACATCCTGTATCGGTAGACCTTTGGCCCGTACGCCGCCAGCCCGACGCCGGCCCGACGCCGACTGACTGATTGCTTAGCTAGTATCTTACAAGAGTCGACTCAGCCTCCTTCGGAGTTGATAAGGGAAATTATATAAAGACGCTACCTCTCCCGCTGGAAGAGGAGCTTTTATTTAGTCACCATCTAATACATTGATCAAATGCAATCGGAACCTAACAATTAACGTCACGTTATGAAACAGCAACAATAGAGGCTGTTGCATCACTAGAAAAAACATTGTGCAGACACTGGACAATAGTATAAACTGCAATATTCTCCGTAAACTTCGATGTAGAGGGGTTGTTAAGTTATAAGAATTACACTCAATTCTTTTAGTTTTTCTACAGCACCAGAGAGGTTATGAGAAATTGCGGTGAGAGGTACTCAGAATACTTGTGCGAGGTCAATACACCATTACACCAGGGATACGCAAGCACTTGAACCTAATTATCTGGAAATAATATTATTTCTACCAACTTTAAACCACTTTTTTTTTTTTTCTTTCGACCATAATTAAAATGATCTATTACGATAGCGATGACCAGTACTATCAGAACAATGGATACCAAGATGAAGAATCTATGTCTGAAGATAGTTATAATGGTGGTAATGGATACAATAATGATTATGGAGACGATAATGACAGCGACGAAAGCTTAGAAGGAGATAATTCATCATCATCTTATGAATGTCCCGTGCCGCAAGATCGACTTCAAAAGGATATCAAAGACTACTTAGGCTTGATCTGGAAAGACAAAGACAGTCGTTTGTATCGTTCTCATAAAGTCGACCGGCTTTACAAACAAATGCTGCGGGTATATGCCAGAAACCATGTTTTGTTTTGTATTGATGTGGAGGCCTGGGAACAAGATCCCAGCAAAATCACCGAGATTGGAGTCGCTATTTACGATCCTCGCTGCCAAGAGTTGTCTTTTGCACCATTTATCAAGAAATTCCATTTGGTGATCAATGAGAATAAGCACTTGCGGAACGGGAAGTATGTTTCAGACAACAGAGACAATTTCGTGGGCGGCAAAACGTGGATTTTTGCCATGGAAACTGTATGCGAGTTTTTGCAGAATTTAATCAACCATTACTTCGACCCCGAGTTTCCTATATATTGCTCTCTCGTGGGACACGACCTTCAGGGAGACCTTAAATGGCTAAATCAACTTGGGGTAGATATTCCAGGAAACGTGCGGAAGTTGGACACAAAAACTGTATTTGCATACACCCACGGCCATGATGGGGCCAGTTTAAAGAATGCTCTTGAAGCAGTCAGACAACCCCTGGCATATTTGCATAATGCAGGAAATGACGCTTACTATACAATTTTGCTTGCCTTGAGTTTGTGTGACCCCAACGCTCGTCATGTGTCTGGCCTTGATTTTTACCGCCCTGAGGATGTAGAAAAATCAGTGAACATATCAACCCTTTACGACCGAGCCACGTGAACTGAGTGCTCAGTAAGGGTATTTACTTTTCGTCGTATGATTTGAATTATATTGAAATGGACACGAGACGGGGATTGAATGTTGACATTACATGGAAAAAGTCGGTTTTTTTCTTACCTCAAAGTTTCTTCTAGTAAGAACTTTACATATTCTAAGATTTCGTCCCGGCGGCAATCTTCATGGAAAGTGGGGCTGATTTTACTAAATGTTTGACGTTCTTTTCTATTGTCAAGTATTGTTTTGGTGATACAATACACATTGATATCAATTCCACCATAGACACGGTCCGTGGTGGATCTCGTAAGTAAACTATACCGACTTTCCGCTTGCAAAACAATAGGGGAATCAAGAAATTCATGGCTGATTGCCCTAAGGTGACGTGTCTGAATTGACAGAGAAAAAATGCCTTACAATAATCCCGCTCTGAACATTCGCGTTTATGATATCGCACATAAATTCGTGCCTAAAAAATCACTTCGCCTTTACCTGATCTGGGATTAACATCTAGGCTTGAGATTATCAGCATGCTTTTCCAAGAATTGCAACAATTATCCCTTCAGTAAAAAATTGGAAGAAGTACCTGCCTCAGCTAATGTTCAACCTTATGAGTCGAGAGATACGAAGTGATATCACAGAAGGAAACAGTTACCCAGGATAAAAGAAGGGCTGATTTGAAGGAAGTCGATGTAATAAGAAAAATAGATATTCGAGAACAGAAAAAACTAAGCATATGGAAAGGTTGAAGAAAACAAACACTTGAATATTTTTTAACCAAAATTTGCATGCAGTTTTGCCAGAAAGAGATGCCATATCAATCGGGACTGCGAAAAAAAAAAAAAAAAAAACAATCGAAACACGGCTCTACGCGTTTCGATTTTCCCCGAATCATCATATATTCACACAAATTATGGCACATTACGATAGTGACGACTATTATGGGGACAATGTTTCCAAGGATCACTACGATGATGAAGAAGATTTTGCTTCGGGTTGGTTAAAAAGACGATTTGGATATGACAGTGATTCGGACGACTACTATAATGAACATGTTAGTAACTCTAATAATCACACTCAAAATAACTCCAATGGCTATAGTAATTCCGATCACAACAATATGACTAATGGATACAGAAACTCGAATAGCTACAATAATTCCAATACTGCGAATGGTTTCCATAATAGTCATGACTATGACAGTGATAATTCCGAATGCTCGGGTAATGGTAATCCTCATCGCTTATATCAATCCCTGGTATCGCAAGCTCAATTTACGGATCATATCACAAAATATCTACGCAGTGTGCTGATGAACAAAGACTGTCGCTTAAGCTCTTCTCCCAAGATAAACATGCTTCGTGAGCACATGGATAGAGTGTATACTAGAAGCCACGCTTTATTCTGTGTGGATATAGAGGCATGGGAGAAAGACCACAGTAAAATAACCGAGATTGGGATCGCTATATATGATCCTCGCCACCAGGAATTGTCTCTTTCTCCACACATAAAAAGACTTTTTCTAGTAATAAATGAGCATGAGCATTTGAGAAATGGAAAATATGTGCCAGATAATCGGGAACATTTCTATGGCAATCATGCGGTACGTTGTTGGTTGAACGAGGCGAAAGATATATTAATAGACCTATTTCATCATTATTTCAACTTGGATTCCCCAGTCCGCTGTTTGCTTGTGGGCCATGATTTGAAGGGTGACTTGAACTGGCTCGATCAACTTGGGGTTCGTCTTAGTGAATCCGTGCCTACTTTAGACACGAGAGATGTATTTGCATATACCCATGGCCATAACGGAGCCAGTTTAGAAAAAGCTCTCGACGAAGTACAGCAGCCACATGCTCATTTACACAATGCCGGAAATGATGCTTACTACACGATTTTGCTTGCCTTGAAGTTGTGTGACCCTGGCGCACGTCATTTATCTCGTCTCGAATACCATTCCACCGGTGAGCTTCCTGCAGTTATCTCGAAAGAGGATATCTATCGTGAAATGACAATGAACTAGGTGAACGGGTGAGGATTTCGGGGTCTTTTTTTTTTTTTTTTTTTTTTTTTTTTCATCTTTGGGGTGGATCATTTTACCGCACCATTGTATTTTTGTTATTGTTTGTAACAAAGCCATTGTACTGGAAACACAATGAGGGCAAATGCCGTTTTACTTTTCACAAAACAATTTGCACGATTCGCATGGTACAAGAATGGAGTTACAAAGAGCTTCGCCTTTTCTGTCCTTTGTGCTTTGATTTCTATGAATATTCAAAGCTCAGCATTGCCACTCTGGTCTTTTTATTAGACGGTTTTGCCAGAATGGGGTATAATTGTTATGAAGAATATGATAGTGAGTATGATAGTGGGCCAGAATACTCCGAATACAGCAATGATTCCAAAGGAATGAATAGCGATGATATCGAAACCTCAAAGACTGAGGCTGAATCTTATGTGTATCCTTTATCAGAGGGACAATTTTACATAAGAGTCACGGAATATGTGGATGTTGTCACCGCTGATTCAGAGAGCTTATTCGAATATACTTTACGGGTCCAACAGGTTAAGAAACATATGGATAGGGTATTTTCTAGAAAACAGATCTTAATTTGTATCGAATTAACAGTTGGGGAATTTAACCCTAGCAAATTGATCGAGGTTGGTGTGGCCATTTACGATCCAAGGTACCAGGAACTAGCTCTTATTCCTTATGTTAAGACTTTTTTCGCCCGAATAATCGAGAATGAAGATATGGAGCAAAGATCATTTTGGCCAAGTGTTGGTCGGTGTATCTCGAGAGATTACTGTCCCAAAAAGTCTCGGGATATGAGTACGCGAGATGCTGTACATCTCTTGCAGCGTCTTTTTCACCATTACTTCAGCGAAGACTTTGAAATGCACTGTTCCATAGTGGGCCACGACTTAAAAAATCTTTTTGAAAAGTTGAATAATTTGTGACTCTCTGTTCCTCACAATGCAAGGAAATTGGATACTAAGAGACTTTTTTCGGATTCCCATGGATGCAAAGATACAGAGTTAAATCAGTGTCTTGATAGGGTGAAGGAGTCTCATTCATATTTGAATAGTGCTGGAAATAGAGCATACTACACGGTGATCTTGGCATTGAAACTATGCGACCCTGACTTGCGCCAGGTGAATGGATTTGATTATGAAGAAGACTCAGACGAGAATTGTGTGGAAATCCTTTTCAAAAGCTTGATTTGAAATGGAATGAGAGGAACGCGAGCAACTTGAGTGTATGTATTTTCACAATTTTGGATTATGCATTCTTGTGTGGAGGGGCTAAATGAAATCTCACAATCTACTCTCATAATTTTATTTTGACTGACAGGTCCATGTAAATGATGTAGTTGAGCTTCAGGCGTACTCTATTTGCGAAGTGCTGTTTATCCTGTGATTTGTCCTTCTTGACCTTCAAGGAATAATGAAACCGTCATGCTTAAATCTTGCTCATCGTTGACGAAAGCTGCAGTCACTTAATCTTTGGCTGGTCAATTAAGCTTGGCCGAGAAACTGTTTGGTAAATCTGTGTGTATTCTTAAAGTTCATGTATTGGCTCATTATGCAAAAACGATCTCACCATATAGGTGAGGGCCCATGACCAGGTAATATCTTAATCTTTACGCAGTACATTTCCTCGTGGATTTGTAGCAGCAATGTGATGCAAACTTTCTTTTGCTTCCAGTGAATCCCTATACTAAGCTATTACAAATCTGCTGATTGAAACGTGTATCTAAGTGAATGCAAATATTTTATCGGAATAGATCCCAAAATGATGGCAAGGAAGCTTAAATTCTAACTTCGTGCTTAGAGATGGTCTTTTTTGAAGTCTCCAACTCTGAAAATAAAGTTACAAGGTAGATAATACTCAATGAAGGACGACAATCCTCACTCACATTTGTTAGGTTTGTGATATAAAACTTGCATTCACTATTAATTAAGAACTTTCACCAGCTCTAAATCACATGAATTTTAGATTTTGAAAATTGCCATACGAAACCGCTTCAAATTCAAAAAATTCCAATAATACCCCTGATTCCAAAATGAAGATATGGACCACACCTGTATATAAGTCCCAAGACGCAGAGCCAAAATCATCTCATCGTAAACTAAAGGCTGCGAAGTCTGCACGTAACAAATTGAGATGAAAAATCTCATTTCGAAGCCGCACCTCAACCGGACATTTGAGATCTGTTAAAGATATACAAATCGGCTTGGTCACGTAATTTTTACCTGATTTAACATTAATCATGAGTTACATGGGATACAGATACTTTGGCGATTCCGATAGCGATGACTATGAGGACGAAGATACTTATTACTCTCATGTGAATCAAGAACAATTTGAAGATCAAATTTCGGATTATTTGAGCGAGGTTAGCCGTGATAGAAAGAAGCGATTGAGGGGGAAAGCAAAGTTTCTGCAAATGAAAAAACATATGGAACGTGTTTTCACTCGTAAATCGGCTTTATTTTGCATTGACGTCGAGGCGTGGGAAAGGGATCAATATTACGTTACCGAGATCGGCATTTCCATTTACGATCCCCGGAACCAGGAATTAGCAATCACCCCAAATATCAAGACTTATCATATTCTCATTGATGAGCATAGGGATTTAAGAAATGGCCAGTTCGTCCCAGAACACAGTGAGAATTTTGCTGGAGGAACCTCTTATATTCTTTCATCAGCCCAAACTAGGATATTACTACAGGAACTTGTGAACCATTACTTTTCTCCCGAATTTCCGTTGACTTGCTCTCTTGTGGGCCATGATTTGAGAGGCGATCTTAAATGGCTTGCTGACATGGGGGTGAGTATTGAAAAAAATGTCCGTAAATTGGATACAAAAACTGTCTTCTCATACACTCATGGTATTGAAGGTGCAAGTTTGAAAAATGCGCTTAGAACTGTGAATCAACCGTTTTCATTTTTGCACAATGCCGGTAATGATGCCTACTATACAATTATGCTTGCTTTAAAGTTGTGTGACCCAAACATTCGGAGGTTAAATAGTATCGATCACTTGAAAAGCGGCGAGAGGTATGGCGAGGCTGTACAATACGAAAAGACGGATACAAATAAAAGTACGGAGTTCACGACTTGTACGCACATCTTATTCGCTGAAATCACTGAGCTGTGAGTGATATTCAAGGACGGCAGTTGAATGTTTTGGGGGCAAATTATGAGGTACAGATTAGGAATCTGAAATCATTATGTATATGATTTTTTTCTTATGTGCCTCTGGAAGCTTCGTGAAATCCAGCTTTACATACAACGAACATTGCTCGAACTTTTTCTTTTTTTGCAAAAAGAAAAAAGATTTTAAGCGTAAAATCCCCCATTCATCTGATCGAGTATGGTTCTCTCCAAACTTTCCCGAAGCTTATTGAGCCTTAGTAGAAGGCCCGCGCAGAGACTTTTAACGCGATCGTCTATAAGCGACTCCCACCATTGCAGAATGACCGTTTCAATGATGTGAAGATTTCCATCAAAAGAAGTAACTAGATAAGTAGGATCAAGCGTCTCGCAAATGAGAAGTACTCCGGTCACAATGCTCTCGATAACTTGCAACTGATCAGCGTCAATTTTCTGGAGCACGGGTGTCACTAAAGTCAAGTACTCACCGGCCATTTCTTTGAGATCAATGGAAGCTGGGTAGGCACAATGAAGAATCAATGAGAGAGTTCTGACATAATGAGCTATAAGAACAGGGGTATAATGCCCAATGTTTATGCCTCCACTTTCGTACCAAACCGCCACAAGCGGAAAAAAGAATTGTCTCCCGACGATGTCCTTGAAGGTCAAGAGCTGATCCTTGGAAATTTCTTGAGTTTTAGGTTCTTTGCGCAATCTTGCAGAAACTCGCAACACTTTGCCGCCAATGAGCTCGTCTCGAGCATCGTTTGAAGATACATTCATCAACTCATTCTGTATCCCATTTTCGATCCGCGCATACCCATAGTCCATAGAACTATACTGGTCATGGAGTTTCTTTGGGAGTAGCTGTGTGGGGAATTCGGTAGCTGTAAAGCTGTTTTCTACAACCTCATCTTTGAATCCACGAAGAGCACGCGCACCAAAGGACATGGCAGAGAGCAAGCTCAATCTTTGTTGCAAGGAGTAGTCGCCTGTCAATAGTAACTTACACAAATGTGGGGCAACATCGGGACAACTCACTACAACCGCTATCATGGCATTCAAACGGGAAGTCTCGAATTGTCTATCTTCATAGTGGTTAGTCATGCCCACTAACTGTGCAACAAGGTCTTGGGCATAAAATGATACTTCTGTACCAAAAGACAGTTTCTGTCTGAGTAATGTAGGTGCCACCTCTAGAGCAAGTTTCTGTTTTTCATAAGCGTTGGTGTCTTTTGTATCAACACTAAGATAGGCAAGAAGATCACGAACATAAATAGGGGTTTGTATCTTGTTTCTAGTTGCCAAAGTGGGGTCATCTTCTTCATCACTCATATTCGAATCAACAATATTATCTTCTTTAATAGCTAAATTCTCAAGCTCAACTCCGGCATCTGTAGTTGTGTTTTCTACATCCACGATTTGCGGTGATTCAACCACTTCCCAAGAATCTTCAATGGATAAAGAAAAATCCGTTGTTTTAATGAAATGGGCTGGGATTGCTAGCTCACGCACATCGGTCAAATCGTTCATATCAAAAATAGGCGGGGTGTGGGCCAACTTACAGAGTTTATCTGCGAAAAATACCCCTAGAAGCTTGACCTGATTCGAAAGAGACGAGAGCCTATTTGTGATGGAAGATACAAATTCAGACAGCTTGAGAAGTACTTGAAGATCAGCATCAGACATTTGGGCACAAAGACTTAGGAGAAGGTGTGTCCTATAACCCTGTTTGACAATAGGTTCATTTGAAAGGACCAGGGAAGATCCCCAATTGGCAAGAAATTTAGGGATAAGTTCCGCGGCACGAGGGGCCAGAAGTGCTACCATTTGATTCACTTGATAATTATACTGAGAGACCACTTTCTCCAAAAGCAATTCATCACAAACGGAATTATCTAAAAGCAGCTTGTTGAGTACTGCTATCGCTGCCACTGTTTCCGACATTGGGCTTGTTTTGAAGTAGCGCAAAGAAGCATATTCGAGGAACTGTAAAAGGACCTGTTTACGTTCAAAACGCTTCATTTTCTTTACCGTCTGATGTAAAAAGGGGCCGTTTTCACGCGAGAACATCATCTCGAAAAACGGAGCGCTGTTTCCGAGGGAGAGAAGCTGTACTGAGAATGTGGATGCGTCTTCTAATACGAGAAGTTCTTTTGCAAGATAAGTTACATAAGCATCCATATTTTTAAGCACTGGAGGCACGTGAAAGTTTGAGAAATTCAGTGCTGCCTCACGCACAATGGCATATGTTTTCGCCTTGAATAAAAGCTTTTCGATTTCTCTTCGTGAAACGGCTGTTGAGTTTTGCAAAAGTTCCTTAACTAGACCTGGGGAAAGCACTTGAGCTAGAAGTTGCGTATGAGAATCTAATGCCTGGGAGATATCTCTGTGAAGATCCGTTTTCAGACGTGAAAACATGCCTATACGCGCCGTGAGATTTCCTAGCCCAATTGCTGAACGAAAGACGCGTGTTATGGCATTTTGACATGACTGGGGGAGCAAAACAAATGCTTCAGGCACCGTATATTTAAGAAGACCCGAGACAAGCCGAAGACGTTCGACATCTTTGGATAAATCCGTCTCTTTGATGCACTTTTCGATCTGGATCGGCAGAGGGGACAGTGAAAGGATTTCCATGGAAATTAAAGGTTCGAAAATAAATGAATGAAAGGGAGCGAATCGGTGGGTATTAGAAATTTGTTGTACTATCAATTTTGGCTACAGCAGAATGATGATTCGCATTCCAGGGCCAGGCGCGGGGCCGGGGCGAAATAGGGCCTACAAAATTCAGAAACAAAACTTGCACCGCGTGGCCATTGGACCGCGAGATATATATATGTTTATACATATTTACAAACGACAAGTACAATGCAAGAGCTTACATTGGAGTTAGCTAATATGTATATTAGTTAGCTATACATGCTTAAACGCAAAAAAAAATAGTAATACTATATGGGTTGCGTCTCCAAACTCAAGCTCACACGAGTTTTCAGAGTCAAGCTTTTACCCCGGAAATTGAGAACTCTCAGAATTAGAACCAAACTGGAACACGCATGGATTGAGGTGGCTTCTAAACCAAAAACTTTAGTATAATCTGCTCTAAAAAATAACCAGAACTCAAGTGGAAACTTTTGGTGCCTAAATTCTTAATACTTAATGATATTCGACCACGAGTCGTTTCTCTTTTTTCCAACTACAGAAAAAAGGCACTTCCCACAAATTTCATGCTTGAAATCTGTTTAATTCAGGTATTTTAATGAGCTTGTGTTCTCTGAAATTGAATCATTCTTATTATCAATTATTCTTTGCAGTTACAAATACTGACCGTAGTGATTATGGAGTCATTGTCAAACGTTTGAGAATCTGAAACACTTATGATCGGGTGCTATGGATTAAAAGTAGTTGGATTTGTATTGAAATTTGAGCTACGGAATTAAATGCAAATCCCCGAGATTTTCAATTCAAGTCCGGTCTGTAAATTTGTTGATATGATTATAGACTCGCGGGTTCAAGTGAAATCAATGTGCAGCGGTGAGATGAAACGAAAATAGAGTTTCACAGTAATGAATTTTGATAGTTTCCACCGCATATCTCGGTTTCATTGTATTAACATTTTTTATATCCCTAATAGGTGTAAGAAGTATCTTAAAGTTAATTGAATGGCTTTTTGTTCACTTAAAAATCCAATCTAATAAGAGATTGGAATCAGAGTTGACGAAAAAAAAATGATTACGTAGCATTTTCACACAAAGAATCACAGTGGGCCAAGCTTTCACTTTGCGACTCGTTTTCCAAGGGTATTCATCTCACATTCAATTCCTATCAAATGAAATTCTTCTCCCGATGTGGTCCTTTTATGGAATGAAATATCTTTTCCTTGCAACATTGCAAATTTACATTTCACTGAGCTACTTAGGCCTCTAGAAAATAAATAATATAGGTGAAACTAATTTGTTGTAAGTTCTATACTATATAAGGTAATCGAATAACACTCTTTTCACTCTTAGATTAAATACAACCAGCTTTACAATAAGCATTGTTTTAAGTGAAAACTTCGATATGAGATTTGCCTCAACTGCTTTACTTCTTGCTCTTGCAACTGCCGCTACTGTTGAGCGTGATTTACAAGACCTTTCTGAACAAGAAGAATCCACGAAAATGAAAAGCTTTTTAGGTCGCAGTCCAGATGATTGTAACTTCTCTGGGTTGACAGTCACGACCCCGGAACATGCGAGATATATTGCGGAACATCCCCAATTTATTGCTTGCCAAAACAGGGCAAAGGCCGAAGAAGATGCAAAAAAGGCAGCTGCAGCTGAAAGAATCGCTCGATTGAAAGAGAATTTGTTATGAGTGATTAATCGTTTTGTTCTGTAAGATCAGGCTTGAATAAAAGTGCAATTGTATTGTTCTGGAGAGATATAAGAGCTCATACTTGATTAAAGTTCTTGATTACATAGGATGAATGATTTTTTTTTTCTTTCGATGGGTGTTTGCCTATTAAGTCTTTTCCAACCATAAGTTCGTAAGTCAAATTCAAATTCAGCCCCTCCTTACGTAGGTCTTCATGTGAAAATTCCATCATTCTGTTCTCCAAAGATCCGAAATTAAAACAAAAAAATCTAACCAGAGCCATATTACCAGAACCATATTACCAGAACGATATTATCAGAACGATATTACCAGAACGATATTACCAGAACAACAATTACAAGACAGGACAAACATCCAACTGATTATTACCGCGCTTTACATTCCTAGAAGATTATTTTAAATCAATCACGCCACTTCAAGCCACATTTGCCGAAAAACTTTCCTAGGAACTCAAAAATTTGACTGGACTGTTTCACTTATTGTGAGGAAAAGGAAACTTGCAATTCCAGTGACATTGGGTATACCCCTTAGAACAGACGTTGGATTAAACATCAAACTTCGTTTTTACGATAAGAGATCAGTATCAGTTTCCCGAAATCACGAGATTGCTTTTACTACAAAAGATATCCAGTGCGACCAGTTGTGGATCTGATAAAGAGGATGACGCGAATGCCAGAATTATCCTGAAACTGCTATCTGGATCCACACCAGCACATTTTTTTTGGAAATACTTTTCAAAATTTCTGAGATCTTCTCTTTAAGTTTCTTTTTTTTAACTTTTTCAAAAGAATTTTATATTGTCTCAACAACAGTAGTATCATATAAACTAATTATTTTTCAAGAGTAATAAAACCAATCACTACACTTTGGGAGTAAATATCAAGGGCGAGCAAAAGTGTGGCTCCACATTTGATGGGTGTTGCGCGACTGCATGCGTATCTGAGATCTAGCGATTTTGCAGCCATGTTGGAATTGTGGCTGATGGTGGATAATTGAAGTTTTGGAATATAAATATGGTAAGTTTCCGTCCGGAGGTGAGAGTTTTGAAACGAAAACCAAACAAAAGACATACACACTCACTCACAAAAAAGAAGGTAAATAGCAATCATGGCCGCAGTAAAAGTTGTTCGCTCGGGGGATTACGACACCCATTTTAACAGAGAAACCGACCAGATCACCGCCGATGGTATTCTCACTGTTAGCGAAGAAAATAGGAAAAACTCCAAATTTCCCGATTTTTTACCCACTTGGGACCCCAAAGAAAAGTATCCGCCATTAAAGTTTTTCAAGCATGAAGACCCTGGAGCACGTGCCGACCCTTCATTTCCCAATCTACTTCCAAAAGATGGCATTTTTCAAGCTAGAAAAATCACACCAAAATTAGGAACTGAGGTTAGAGGAGTGCAGCTTTCACAATTGGACGATAAGGGAAAAGATGAATTGGCACTTTTGGTTGCACAAAGAGGAGTTGTGATTTTCAGGGATCAGGATTTTGCCGAAAAGGGCCCAGGGTTTGCTGTAGAATATGGCAGACATTTTGGCAAACTAAACATCCATCCCACTTCTGGTGCACCTTTAAATCACCCGGAATTACATATTACATATAGAAGGGCTAATGCTTCGGAATTTGATCGAGTGTTTGCTCGAAGAACTTCAGCCATTGCATGGCACACGGATTTGGCCTATGAGCTTCAGCCTTCAGGTACAACATTCTTCTCTGTGCTTGAAGGTCCTGAAACAGGAGGAGACACGATTTTTGCCGACACTGAAGAAGCTTATAACCGGTTATCGCCCGAATTTCAAAAGAGATTGCATGGCTTACATGTGTTGCACACTTCTAGCCAACAAGCAGCAAACTCCACAACCCAAGGTGGAATTGAAAGAAGACCAGCGGTATCCAATGTGCATCCATTGATCCGAACTCATCCAGTGACAAAGCAGAAAAGTATATTTTTGAACAAACCTTTTGCCAGACGCATTGTGGAATTGAAAGAGCAGGAATCAGACTACTTGTTGAAGTTCTTGTATACTCATATCGAGACCTCGCACGACTTGCAATTGAGGGCAAGTTGGGAACCCAGAACAGTAGTTGTTTGGGATAACAGAAGAACAGCCCATTCACGGGTAATTGATTGGGATGCGCCTGTAGCAAGACATGCATTCAGAATCACGCCTCAAGCCGAGAGACCAGTAGAGGATTTGGCCGATCTTAACAAACACGAAAGCGGACCAGGCGATGTTTTGGAGGCATTTGAAAAGTTGGGTCAGTAATAAATAGAGCCAGTTTTGTTTTGACGAAAGAAACGATTTTGCCAAACTTTGTCGTGCTATTCTCACTCAATAACACTAAATTCATACAACATTTAACCAGAATGACATAGTAGACTTCAAGACACGCCAGTATATATTGGAAGCAGTATCGCCAAAGCACATACTTTGGTCTCAAGTAATACTATTCAATAAATACAAGAATAAAGAAGAAAAGGTGAGGGTGAAAAGAACGTCCAAGTGTAATTTCTTAGTAAAATGACATTGACTCAAAGATTTGATAGGGTGCGGAAAATTGTTCTAAAGTACGATCTGTTTTTTCGAGAAAAGATAGAGAGATTCAACAAAGCTGATCCACAAAACTCAAAGCCAGATCGAGCCAATATAAACACATTTAAAAAAAAATAAGAAAAGAAACGACAGATTTTATCATTTTCACCAAGATTTCAGATTTGAAAGCACTGTTTATAACATGATCTTCCTCAGCCCAAGAAATCACCGGTTGTGCCTGTACAATACAAACCACGCAGTATTGGTTCATCTCCGCCTAATCTAACTAAACGTCACTTACAAAAAAAAAAACTTGTCACAATATTTTCCCATCAAGGACCCATATTTTTCCTGCTGGGGTTGAACCTGAAAAATGTTCAAAACACAAATTAGACATAATTCCACTGCACAGCTCATTCAGGCGCAACTAGCGGCGCGGCTTGACGCGTACTTTGAGAAAACAGCATTTAACTTCTCCAAACCTCAACATTTGGACGAACTAAGGCGTATTATGGAGCTCGTATATCTTCGTAAGCGGCCTTTGGTGGCGGTGGATATAGAGGCATATGAGAGAAGGCCGAAAATGATCACCGAACTTGGTTTCGCAATATACGACCCTGAAAACCAATGGCTTCTGGCCCAGCCACATATAAAAACAGTGCATATCATCAGCCAGGAAAACCGGCGGCTTTTGAACTCAACGTTTGTGCCCAATAACAAGTACCATTTCAACGGTGCCACTTCCTATCAAATCCAGCAGAAAATGCTGCGGCTGTACCTCGAGAAAACGTTCCAATATTATTTTGAGGAACGTAAGGCGGTGCTTGTAGGCCATAATTTAGCAGGTGACGTCAAATGGTTACAAAGCCATGGCGTGGCGTCTGCTGGAGAAACACCGCAGGTAGATACACAGAAACTTTTCCATCTTTCACGACAAAAGGGGGCCACGTTACGAGGAATCTTACAAACAGTGGATATTCCCCACGCCAATCTACATAATGCCGCCAACGACGCCTACTACACTTTACTTGCGGCCATGGCATACTGTGATCCTGAACGTAGACAGCATTTTGGCTTGGACACATATACGGATAATGCAAATGATATCAATACCCCCAAAAAGAAGCTTCTGAAGGACGCGATGCGCAAGAAAAAGTTTTGTGAGAAGGCAAGTGTGGTGGAAGAGGACCCGCCGTCTGTGAATTATGCATATCCAAAGAACTCTGAGGAGAGTGAGTTGTACTAGCTGATACAAGTGAAAGCCGAAGTCTGATGTGACTCCAAACATGCTTTGCTAGAAGGATTGCTCTTAATTATGTTTGAAAACAGTAAGGCACGACAGATCTTATTCTTTCTTTTAATTAATCTCTTTGGGCGGGGAAAAGCTCGGATTTGAATGTGGTATGGAAGCTCCTGATTAATACTACTGCCGAGGTTCTTTTAACGTGTTTCCGGAGCCAATTACAATTTATACAGCCACAATTATACACACTATAAATTTATAATGAGCAGCAGAGAAACTGATGGCGAGATCGATGAGAAAAAATGGGGGCTTTCTGATGATATGTCTGTCTTGAAATCCGTGCCGAGCTCAAATGCATGGGATTGCAAGTGAACCGAATTTGGTTCCTACATTTTACTTATTTATTTATTTCTTGATTCCGTATACTTTGCAGCTTCCAGATAACGCTTTCTTAAACACGTAAATAGCCTTCAAACTGTTATCAATGACACTTATCATCAGATCATTAATTTCAAATATTGTCTAATATTAAGTCTATCTGTTGGTCTGTCTAAGTGCGCTCAACTCGTCTTCGCGTCAGCTGGAAAAAAATCGCAGGGCCTGGCCACCAAACTTCCAAACTCCCAATCATTAGCAGATATTCCGAATAAAGAAACATCGATTTGGTCTAAAAAATCAATATAAAAAAACACATCGATTATTAAATTTCCATAAAAGCTTTAACTTTCAGTTCCAATCGACTGAAAATCAATTGTATCATATCATTATGGCTCCAGCGTATGTTGAAATTACACCCTAATACTAGTATTGCACATTTCATAGTACGTACTAACTTATGACAGGAGAAAAGCCGTGGCCAAAACGGTGAAAAATGCCGAGCCCGTTTTCAAATATACAAAAGTCGAATCCAGATTCAAATTCGGTGCCCATGTGGCCATGGCTGGAGGTGTGAGTAAAGCAGTAACTAATGCCATGGACATTGGGGCCAACAGTTTTGCGCTTTTCTTGAAATCGCCCCGTAAATGGGTTTCTCCAGATATTAAGGATGAGGAGGCGTCCGAATTTAAGCGTCTTTGTGAAAAATACGGCTACAATCCTCGCACAGATATTCTCCCCCATGGATCATACTTTATCAATTTGGCGAACCCAGATCACGAGAAGGAGGAAAAAGCGTACGGTGGGTTTTTGGACGATTTGAAACGATGCGAGAAACTTAACATTGGTCTCTATAATTTCCACCCAGGCTCGAGTTTAGATGGTGATTTCAAAGACGCATTGGCCAAATTGGCCAAGAACATCAATCGTGCTATGAAGGAAACCTCGTTTGTGAAAATCGTGATTGAAAACATGGCTGGCCACGGTAACTTGATTGGTTCGAAGTTGCAGGACTTGAGAGATGTCATTGATATGGTGGAGGATAAGTCGAGAATCGGTGTTTGTATTGATACATGTCATACATTTGCTGCGGGTTATGATATCACGGACCAGGAAAAATGGGACGCATTCTGGAAACAGTATGAGGAAATCGTGGGCTGGCAATATCTTAGTGCAATCCATCTCAATGATTCCAAGGCTCCTCTTGGCGCAAACAGAGACTTACATCAAAAACTAGGCTACGGGTTTTTGGGGCTAGATGTTTTCCGGATTGTGGCCAATGATGTGAGGCTCCAAAACATCCCGATTATTTTGGAAACTCCAGTGGAGAAGGATGATTCGGTATATGGAGAGGAAATTAAGCTTTTGGAGTGGCTCCAGGATAAAAAGCACGACGATAAGGATTTTGTGGAGAAAGCCGAGCAACTTCTGGCATTGGGGGCTAAGGAGAGAAAAGAGCACTTGAAGAAGTTTGAGGAGAAGAATGCCAAAGAAGCGGCCAAAAAGGTAAAAGCTGACAAGAAAAGACAGGGCACAGATATTCTGGCGCTTCTCACTAAAAAGCCAAAGAAGGAATAGAGGGTCGCTATGGCAAAACTATTGGATGGACGCAGTATAGCAGTTATGAATATAGAAACTACACGGGTCACTTGAGGGATGACAGGAGACGGACGATTAAAGATGTAATAAAAATCTAACAATTTACTAAATTCTACTGATCGTCTGAAGGAACTTGTATTGCTTGATCCACCTCGGTTGATTTATTTTCATGAGCCTAACTTTTAAGATTTCGCAGCCATCAATTGACGGAGCAATACATAGAGTGCTATGTCCGCCGTTATCACTTCCTTCGTTCTGCTTTATAAAAGCGTTTTTATGATCTCAAAAATTCATTTGTGAATTATATAAATAAAATAAAAAAATAAAAAAAAAGCAATATTAACTCATGACCCTTCAGTGTTCCTAAACATTAAGTTATTTCTAAGGCCACTCGCTCCCGTTTTCCCCACCCGCACTAGCACTCACTCCAGCCCATACAACATACTATAAATCCACGGCTATGATCTCGGTATAAGCACGACCCCGAGAAAAAAAAAAAGGGCTCCTTTCTTCGCGCAACAACCCATCCAAACTCTTCATTGCCTAACTCTGGTCAATAATACATCCATTGGTGCGCCCCCTTTTTGGCATACATAAAACCACAATTACACGAGTATAAAATCCCCAGATGTTTGGTAGAAGCACATCTGGATTTGGTGGATTTGGCGGCGCAGCAAACACGGGCGCTCTGCCCTTTGGAGCCGCCAACACAAACACTTCCGCCTCCCCTTTTGGTTCGGGCACGACCCAAAACACGGGGTTTGGCGCCGGCCTGCAAACGACAGGCACTGGTGTCTTTGGCTCGGCGGCTAACAAGCCTGCTGGCACGGGATTCGGGTCCGGTGCTTTTGGCGCCGCCGCTAACCCTTCGGGTGCCGTTGGCGGCATTGTAGGTGGCGGCACGGGAACCGGCACCTCGGCATTTGGTGCCCCTGCCAACACCGGCGGCTTTGGACTGAGTGGCCTGCTTTTTGGCCAAAATAACACTAGTGCTGCTGGTTCGCCATTTGGTGCCGCCGCTGGAGGAACTACCGGTGGATTTGGTGCCGCAACAGGGTCAGCATTTGGCGGGGCTGGAGCTGGAGGATTTGGAACACCACAAAACAACTCAATCACGCCTTTTGGTGGAGCTGGTGCTGGCTCCTCGGCATTTGGTGGTGCTGATCCTAACACCAACAACGGTACCGCTACGAAGCCGTTCACTCCGTTTACGGAAAAGGACTCCTCCGGCACAAGCTACTACCAGAACGTGTCGCTGATGCCCGAGTACAAGAACTTTTCTTTTGAAGAATTGCGTCTCAAAGACTACGAGCAAAACAGACGTTTTGGCTCTGGAAACCCCGCTGCTCCTGGCGCAGGTGCTTTCGGCGCTTCTCCTGCCGGAGCTACAGGCAACACGTCGGCCTTCGGATTCGGTGGGGCCGCGGGTAATAACACCACTTCTGCATTTGGTGCACCCGCTGGAACTGGTGCTTTTGGCCAGACAAACTCTACAAGTGCATTTGGTCAGCCTACCACCACATCTGCATTTGGAAACACTTCAGGCACATCTGCATTTGGCCAAACCCCTGGTGCCTCCGGTGGGCTCTTTGGTCAGTCGAATAATGCGGCCTCTTCATCTCCCTTCGGTAGTTCTGCCGCAAACAATAACCCAAGTGGCGGCTTCGGTTCCGGCGCCTTTGGCAGCACTGGCGCTTCTGGATTTGGTGCGGCAGCAAATAAGCCCTCTGGTTTCGGCTCCAGATTCGGGGCTGCTGCCAACAACACTACCTCTGCTTTTGGTGCTAACAATGCTGGTCTGACAGGGTTTGGTGGTGGGTCTGCCTTTGGCGCCAACAATAATACCACTAGTTCACCATTTGGGCAATCCAACACAACCAACAATGCCTTTGGCGCAGCCAACAATAATACTAGCTCTCCTTTTGGTGCTAGCAATAACACCGGAGGCGGTCTTTTTGGTAGCTCAAACAATGCTGGTGGTTTCGGAAGCACAAATACCAATACTGGCTTTGGCGCATCGAACACGGGAACTTCAGGTGGTTTATTCGGCAGTAGTAACACCGGATTCGGTGCTAAACCTGCTGCTCCAACTGGTGGTGGCCTTTTTGGCCTGAACACCAACAACCAGCCCTCCACTGGTTTTGGCTCTGGAAATACCGGAGGAGGGCTTTTTGGCCTGAACAATAATAATAATAATACCAGTGGAGGCTTTGGAAGTACAAACAACCAGAGCACTGGTGGAGGTTTGTTTGGAAACAACAATCAAAATTCAACTTCGGGTGGCGGCCTCTTTGGAAATAATAACCAATCCTCCAACACAGGCGGAGGTGGGCTCTTTGGTGCAAAGCCTGCTGGCGCCACTGGAGGTTTGTTTGGCGGAAGTAATGCAACTTCTGGCGCAAGCACAGGCTTCGGTGCAACTCAAAACAACAACACTTCTGGTGGTTTATTTGGCTCTAAACCAGCTGGCACAACTGGCGGGGGAGGCTTGTTTGGCGCTAATAACAACACACTGAACACTTCTGGTGGATTATTTGGTCAAAATAACAATGCTTCATCCACGACTGGTGGTGGCCTTTTCGGAGGCAATAATAATACTTCGACAAATAATACAGCTTCTTCAGGCGGATTGTTTGGAAACAAGCCATCAACCGGAATCGGTGGTGGTATTGGCGGAGGAGGGTTGTTCGGCAACAATAACAATAACCAATCCACAACCACAAACAATAACGGTACCACTGGCTCGTTGTTTGGTGGAAACACTGGTGGCTCGTTGTTTGGTCAACAAAATCAGCAGCAACAGCAACAACCACAGCAGCAACAGCCGCAACAAAATGGTCAGACTTCTGGGTTGAGCATTCTTTCACAAAACCCTTACGGAAACAATGCCTTGTTCCAAAGTCTCACGGGCCCTAGCCAGGGAATCAGCTCAAACGCGAATATTCCTCTTGCAACTCCAGTGAATCCGCCTGCTAAAAAGGCAGTCAGTTTGAGAAGCGCCCATAGAGTGGAGCCTTTGTTCCGCGCCGAAAAGGTTGTTCGTGCCTCTGAAAACGCACTTTTGCCTCGGTCCGATTCTCTCAATAATACCATCTCCAGACAACCAACAATCTTGGATGCGGATGTGGACAAGGCGATTATGTCTTCTGATATTTTCGCCCCCAAAAAGGACTACAGAAAGTTGATAATTCAAAGTTCCGCGGGCACGCCGGCTGGAATCACCGCTGTTGAGCAAAAGTCATCCGAACCAAAGCAAGTGACCTTCGATGTCGAGATCAAGAAGAAGAGCGAGGACAAACAACTTCTCGAATATAGCTCTAGGGAACAGATTGATGATGATGGCTACTGGACGTACCCACCATTGTCTGAACTTAAGAAGAAGTCTTTATCAGACTTGAGGGCAGTGGAGAATTTCAAAGTTGGACGCAAATACTACGGTGTTGTGGAGTTTACTGAACCAGTCGATCTCTCTTCTTTTAGCTTAGATGATATTTGTGGAAACATTGTGACATTCGGATCGAAGAGCGTGGTATTATACCCTGATGATGATCAGCCAAAAGTTGGTGAGGGCTTGAACATGCCAGCCGAAGTGACGTTGGAGGGATGTTATCCAATCAACCAAAAGACTAAATTGGCGATTTTGGACCCTAAGGATGAGACAGTGAAAAAGCATATAGCCAACTTGAAGTCATTGAAAGACATGACATTCAAGCACTACGATCCTCCTACAGGAAACTGGACGTTTACTTTTGAACACCTCTAAGTCCGCATTTTTGTTTAACTAGACGCGTCCGGCATATTAAGCATGCGGCCGACCGCGTCCTGTCGCCATCGCGGAGAAGACGAATTGGATAGGTCCATACATTCATTTTCAACATTACCAGTACATTAAAATAAATATAGCAAAACAACCATGGGTGTCAAAGGTATGATTACTTTTAAAAGCTCCTGTTTCCAATGTCGTAATACTTACCTGCTAGATCGGAACCATTTTTTTTTACTAACGTCACATAGGACTTAATCAGCTTATAAAAGAACATGCACCCGATGCATTTAAAGAGTTCACGATGAAAAATCTCTTTGGTAGAAAGATTGCCATTGATGCGTCGATGTGTTTATACCAATACCTTATTGCTGTGAGACAGCAAGATGGCCAACAATTGACCAACGAAGATGGGGAAACCACGTCGCATTTACTGGGAATGTTCTATAGAACAATTCGTATGGTTGAAAATGGAGTGAAGCCATTGTATGTATTTGACGGAAAGCCGCCTGTTTTGAAAGGAGGTGAGTTGGAAAAGAGATTGTTGAAGAGACAAGAGGCCGAGAAACAGATGGCCGAGTTGAAAGAGACAGGAACTGTGGAACAAATGATGAAGTTCGAGAAAAGAACCGTGAGAGCTTCACGTGAACAAAATGCCGAGGCCAAGAAATTGTTGGACTTGATGGGAATTCCGTACGTGGATGCTCCATCGGAAGCCGAAGCACAATGTGCGGAGCTTGCAAGGAGTGGTCGGGTTTTCGCTGCAGCATCTGAGGATATGGATACACTTTGTTACGAGCCCAAGTTCTTGTTGCGTCACTTGACAGTGGCCGAGGCTCGTAAACTTCCGATCGACCAGATCGAGTTTTCTGAAGTGTTGAAAGGCTTGGGCATGGATAAGTCGACGTTTATTGATATGTGTATCTTGCTTGGATGCGACTATTGTGAAACAATTAAGGGTGTAGGACCAGTGACAGCTTTCAAATTGATTAAGGAACATGGCTCCTTGGACAACATTGTTGAATGGATCAATAATAACCCAGAAAAAACCAAGTACAAGGTGCCTGAAAACTGGCCGTACAAAGAAGCCAAGGAACTTTTCATGAACCCTGAATTACTTAAAGACGACGAGGTGAAATTCAAGTGGGTTGAGCCCAATGTCGATGGGCTTGTTGAGTTTATGGTGAAAGATAAAGGTTTCAACGAGGACAGAATCCGCAGTGGAGCAGAGAAGTTGAAAAAGGGACTTAAAGGTGGCGTGCAAGGCCGTTTGGATGGATTCTTTACTGTGGTGAAGCTGACGCCGGCAAAGAGAAAGGCGGAGCCCAAGGCCAAGAACGGCAAGAAGAAGGCTAAGAAGTGATTTGGTGAAGAGTAACTATGGTGGCTAATTTGAAAGGTGAGAGTGTACTGCTAAATACGTATCTTTTGTTCGGTATTTTTGTTCTTTTTTTTTTCTATCTTCTTCTATGTAAGCTAATCTCTCGACGTCTTCTTCTTTTTCTTTTCAGCCTCAGCCTGCTTCTCGGCCTCAATCTCCTCGACGTACTTCGAAATCTCGTCAACAGATAATTGAGTGATCACGTTGTTGGGCTTCAACACAGAAATCTCGATGTTCTTTGCGCCAGTTTGCACGACTTCCAATAACGATTTGACCGTCAATTTCACTGTTTGAGTCTCGTCAGCACCTTCGGCGTAGTTTTTCTCCAAAAACTCTTTTACAGTCTTGGAAGAACGGCCAATTGCGTGTGCTTTCCACGAGTTATACACTCCACTGGGCTCTGTTTGGTACAATCTGGGAGTGGTATCGTTCAGGTCAAAGCCGGCAATCATCGTGGCAATTCCAAACGGACGCACACCACCCGATTGAGTGTATTTCTGCTGCACGCCTGCTACATATTTGGTAAGGTACTCAATCGACACCGCATCCTCCAAGTTCAAACGGTGAGACTGGGCCTCGACCCGTGCCTTGTCGATCAAAATACGGGCGTCTGCATTCAAACCAGCAAATGTCAACAACACGTGATTGTCCACTTTACAGATCTTCGATGGAGTGATTCTGGGGTCCTGTAGTTTCAAAGTCGTTCTCTTTTCACAGCCGAGCACAACACAGTCAGCACCTTTCACGCCTACCGCACACGTGCCTCTTTTCACCGCCTCCGAGGCGTATTCTACTTCTGTCAAAGTTAGTAAATATATTCAAGCGGGTGATTTTCAAGTGGGGGACACATATTCGGGGAGGATTTGCGAGCACTTGTAGCTTTAGGGAAAGGTGAAAGCTAGTGCTTTCATGGGGAAGAAGGAAAAAAGTAGACTAATGGTGGTAAAGGTATTTCTCGATGGTTATGTTGGGGTTCTTTTTTTTTTTTTGGTTTTTGTGTGGGAAAATGACATGAATCAACTTGGCAAAATTGGGATTATTGGGCTTGAATTCATCTCTTCATACCTAGTTTTTTCTTTCCATTTGCTTGTTCGATAAAAGCGAGCTCCGAATATTTGAATTGTGGTTCTTGCACTCTTATTCGTGCCCCCACTTAAGTTATACGGCAGTTTTGCCATCGATATGCAACATACGGAAAACATGTCCATCAGGACTGATAAAGGTTAGTAAAAGAAAGATGACTCAAAAAAATATCGGAAATATTGAGGACTCGTGTCTCCAAAACTTCTTCATAATAATCAGGTTAAGTTTTGGACAAGGGCCCGCCAACAAGACCTGGGCGTATCTTTATGTACATACGAAAAAATCGATAAGGCGCTATCGTAGCCACTCATATTGAACAGATGTAATGTGTGAAAAAGCTGCAGTAAATATTTATGAAAAACCCAGAGATTTCTTGCTGGTTTTTATGTAATATATCTGTTTGCCAGGTTGTATTTCGACTCAAGATCCTAGTGGCGTATCTAGAGTGCGTTGCACCAGTGGCCCCAGTGCACGGTGTGTGCAGGAAAAAACGGGTGTGGCAGATTTATAGATACTGCAAGAATCAACAACTTTCACTTGACTTTTCATTGTTTGATAGCTGGTTGTGAAGCCAAAGCCTGGAAGAATTTTAAATATTCATAATATGATTTTTACATTAATGAAAGTTGATTGAACTAGATATGATAAAGGAGGCGTGGGGGAGTTTCCTGGTGCGACGCCAGGAGGACTAGATCGAGCAATAAATACTATAATCCACACAATTTGTTTTATGATTTGTACAATTCTTTTCAATTCGATGATTCAATAGAATGAAAAAGAACCCGATGGTTTGAAGGTCTTTGTATGGGAATATATTAAGCTGTACGAATCTGAGCATCGAAAATCAAACATCCCAAGTGGATGTCACGTGACAAGTAAACAATATTTTTCAGCCAAGACTCAATGAGTTAAACTCCACTTCAAGCTTGAAATTTCACCTATTTCTGCATTAAAGTGCTGTTCCCGCTGGCCCTATTTGGCTTAAAATTCGAATTTTGCAAAGATACTTAAAAATCTCGTCAATACACCAAAGATGGCCAAGCAACAAAAGACCCCACGGGTCCAAAAAGATCATTATGCCCGTACTTCGTTTTTATTCCAAGCTGCCAATTTCTATGCCAGTAATGGGAACCCAGTCATGGCCCGTATGATGCTGAGAAGCGTGGATTTGGTGGCAAAACGTACGGTTCTCAGGCTACTGCCGCACATCAAACGTCAGATGTGCAAAAAATGCAACACTGTGTTGATTCCGGGTCTAAGTATGCGGATTGAGGTGGAAAACCCACTGAAAACTCCGGCAGATGCACCAAAAGCAGATGTTTTGGTATTTCTGTGTCTCGAATGTGATACCAAAAAGCGTTTCCCTATTGGCAAGGACCCGTCGTATGTCTTGCATTGTGACAAAAACGCACTAATAGACAATTAGGAAAATTCTATCAGGGGATTATGGATTAGTTTGAAATATCACGGTTTCACCGTTTCAATGGGTATATGGCATATGGGAAATTAATATACACGGATAATGGAATATTTAAAGTACCTTCTTGTAGTTCACTACTTCAATATCACGAACTTAGTTTATGACAGAGACGTTGAGTCACAGTATATGATTCAGATATTCGGCCCATAATTCTGGAGCAAGTCAACTTCTTTCATTTCTTTTTTCTTTCCCTTTTTGCATAAAAAGTATGTGGAATAATATATACTGTTAATTTTATCCCTACAACAACTTCTGTCTGCGGCGTTGCTCGACTCTTCTTGCTGGCTGGACTCTTGCTCCAAAAAAGCCGTAATGGAACCCAATTTCATGAGCCAAAATTTCGCCAAATCCAAGCATCACACCGTTAATGAATGGCAACACTAAGTTTATCGCACCTTTACGGAAAATGTCCCAAAGTGTAAAAGAGGCAACCACATTGCTGTCTCTATTTTGGTAAGGCAAATACTCTGCATCCACCTCTTCAAACACCTCTTTTTGGATTCCAGGAAACTGTTCCTCTAGCTGTTGAAGATCCCTCTGTAGCTCATTTTCCAACTCCTGTTCCTCATCTTCCTCATTCGCTTCTTCTATCTCTTCTTCCTCAAGATGGCTATTTGAGATAATCGCATGGAGATTCTCCACATCCTCGGCACTCACCACTTCATCGGAAGAAAGCGGAAGAGGCTCTGGTTCTGAAAGATGTGGGTGTGACATAATATCTTGTAAAGACATGGTGAATTGAAGGTTTTTATTTAATGCTTAAGTAAAATTTGTGGAGATAATTGGTAGATGTTTCTCTAGCTGCTTATCTTGCGGAGGGCGTCATCACGTGATCCAGTCAATTGAAAGCACCTCCAGAAATATTTGGGAATTACCTGAAGAGTCTTTATGTTTTCTGATCAAGAATTCTTTTTAGGCTCAAAGAAAGAAGGGGTTTTTTAAATAAATGTCATGGCGGGTTTTCTCTTATTCAAAAAATGTGTGAAATTTGTCATTTAGGAGAAATTTTGCATGTCTCAATTTTTTTTGTGATTATTTATCCAAGGTTGAGAACGGGTAAGAAATTGTGAATATGAATTATTTTTGAACAAATGATTGCTCCTAAACGCATTTTTTTCTAAAAAATTTACCAAAGCTGGTTTTAGGTAATGTGATTATTTTTTAGAAAGTGTGAGCTCTTACACTTTCATCAAAAGTGTCTTCTATGTGGCCTCTAAACTGTCTTTTCCCTGTTTAATATTGCGGACAAAAAAGGAAGCCCCAGCATGTCTGAATATGTAAGAGGGGAACCAGCTAATTCGTAAAAAAGGAAAAATAAAAAAAGAATGGAAAAGAAAAGCACCAGTTGAGGTACTCGCCTACACCGAGACCAAGCATACATATTTATATTTAAACGTTCAATATGATCTATAACACTGACCTCTCTATACAGCGAATCTATGGGCTTTAGTTGGTCTTGACACCAACACTCTTGTTGTCCTCCAATCTCTTTTCGGTCAAGGCAGCAATGACAGCAGCACCAACACCAGAACCGTCCTCAGCAGGAACAATGACAATAGGGTCCTGCTCATCAGCAGACCACTCGAAAATGTCTCTCAAGGCCTGGGCAGCTCTCTCCTTGAAACCAGGGTACTTCTCGTACACAGAGCCGTCAGCAGCACAGTGGGCAGTAGTGTAGCCTCTCTTCTTACAGATAGCAGCAATACCACAAACGGCCAATCTGGAAGAACGCTCACCAATCAACTCAGCCAATCTTCTGATGATCTTACGCTCAGGCTCGGTGGTGTTGATGTTCAACTTCGACTGGAACAACTCCTCAACGTCGGACAAGTTCTCAAATGGGTCCTCCTCGATCTTGGAAGGGAACGAGGTGTCCATGATGTAAGCCTCGTGCAATTTGGACAAATCCTGGCCTTGCAAGATCAACTTCTTCTCGTCGGCCAAGTCGAGCAACACCAAACGAAGCACCTCACCGAGGTAGTAACCAGAAATCATCTTCTCGAACGATTGTTGGCCTGGTCTGGGGGACTCCTCATCAATACGGATGTCGTACTTAAGTCTAGGCAAAACGGCGTGCTCGTTGTCGAAAGAGCCGTACTCACAGTTGATGGCCATTGGAGTAGAGTCATTGACGTCGTCACACAATCTGCCTTCCAACTTAGGAATGTCGCCACACACGTCGAAGTAGGCACCGTTGACACCAGTACCAAAAATAAGACCCATCTTGGTCTCAGGGTCGGCGTACATCGAGGCCACAAGCGTACCGGTGGTGTCGTTGATCAAAGCAACCACCTTCACTGGAACCTCCAACTTCTCAATGGCAGCCTGCAACATTGGCACCACATCGTGGCCCTCAACACCTGGAATGTTGAAACCCTTGGTCCATCTTTGCAAAACACCCTCGGTGATGTTGTCTTGCGAAGCTGGGTACGAGAAGGTGAAACCAAGAGGCAATGGGTGCTCGACGCCTTCAGGGAAGAACTCGTGCACGAACTTCTGCAAGCACTTGGCGATGAAGCCCCACAATTCATCAGCAGAAGCCTCTCTCATGGTCTTGGGCAAAGCGTACTTCGATTGCGTCGTGTCGAATTGAGAGTTACCGAGCAATTTCACCAACACAACTCTCAAGTTGGTTCCTCCCAAGTCGATCGCCAAGTAGTCACCGGTTTCCTTACCGGAAGGGAAGTCAAGCACCCATCCTGGAATCATAGGAATGTTACCGCCTTCCTTCGACAATCCCTTGTCCAACTCGGAGACAAAGTGCTCGGTGATCTCGCGCAACTTATCACCAGAAACGTGGAAAAGTTGCTCCAACGAGTGCATTTCGTCGAGAATCTCTTGTGGCACGTCCGAGAACGTACCCTTTCTGTGCTGTGGAGCCTTAGGACCTAATCTGACCATTTTCAAAGTGTTATTTCTTTTTTGTGATGTGTTGTTGAAAAAAACAATATGTATATAAGAAACAACGAAGTATTTTTTTTTGTATATATATATTATTATTGGGCCGGAGAAACTGAGCGCGAAAGGCCCGGGAAATTTTCCGGCTTTATAACGCGGGTTGCGCTCGGCCTGAGTCTCAGCAACGTGTGAATACCGGTAATCGCATGCTTAATCGTGGGCGTTCGCGAGTATCATTGCTTAGCCAGTTCCTCGCAAAAATATGAAGGAAAAAACAAAACAGTAGTGAATCTCAGGCGTGTACGGCAAACAATGACGAAATTGTACATACTACGTCGACGTTGTTTGCGTATTTTTTCTTGTATTTTCTTATTTTTATTTACTTCTATTGTACACAACTTTCAATGCTGAAAGAAGTGGGGAATAGGAAATAGAAATATCAATTGAATAAAATGATACGGATGGTTTTGAGGAAATTATGATCTGTGGGGTTTATGCTGCCTCCGACGGTTCGGACTTTTATTTTTTTTGCCTGCCGCACACGAGCTGTGAATCCGCCCAACGCCATAAAAAAGAAAAAAAAAAAAAAAAAAAAAAAAAAAAAAAAAAAAAAAAAAAAAAAAAAAAAAGAAAAAATATGACGCCTGCACTGCACTGGTCGGGTGATTTCCCTCCGCGTGCCCCAGGTTGGGGTGCATTAACAGCTGCTTTCCCCACTTTTTACGCATCCATCTGAAATAGTCAGATCAAGCAGTATTTTGTTTCGTTTTTTAAAATAAGAACTTCATAGTCACGCTAATATTTTCTCTATAGTAGTCAAATCCGAGAAATGCTCTATAGAGAAAAAACAGTTAAATGACAACCTCCCTTACAAGAAAAAAAAAAAAAAAAGAAGAAAAGGAACTTTCAGGAGGTGTCTTTTCTAGCTCGTAGTGGCGTGTTTTTCAAACCCCCACGGTTTAAGGTAAGCTGCATAGTGGATGGTTTGAAACTTTTTTTTTTCACCTTTTTTTTCTTTCGTATATGTGATTCGCTCAAATGGACTCCTATTTCGCCCCGGAATTCCCCGGAAAAATTCATGCAACTGATTGTTCCGCCAAGCTTTCGCCGTTATAATTCCAAGGTTCAAATTCATAGGTTTTCAGCCTTAGCTAAAAAGTCAAGTCAGTATTACTCTCCCCATCTTCTCCATTTTGTAATTTCCAATGTCCATTAATAACTGACAGGAGATTAGAATAATTTGATTGGACTTCATATCGGACTTTTTCGTTGATCGTAGATAAGCATTTTATTGAGAATCATATAAATAAGAAAGTCATAGCCGGGAAGCCAGACTCTTTGGGAAAGAGAATATTAAAATTATCTACATTCAGCATTTAATTCACCGATCGAAACAGTGCCATCTTGACTTTCGAATATTAACCTTTTTTTCACAATACTGTCGAAAAGACAACATGTTTTAAACACTTTCGTCAGTCTTTGAAAAATCACCTTCTCAGACCACTTCAACGTCCGTCAGTGTATTCAAGAAACAGAAAGCACATATGGCTAAAAGGAAAACAGAAACGAAAAAAAAAAAAATCTGGTAAAGGCAATATTGTTTGTCGTCTGACTAGGTCCAGGGCGTGCGTTGAAACCATCTATAAAGTGCACAGAAACGGACTAAGAATGAACTACCGGTGTAAACAACATCAAACGGTGAAACCAATAACAACTTTCCATCTTGAGTTATTCGATAACGTAGCCAAACAATTCACACACCTCTCAAAGGATCTGCCTTTAACATCCAGAATGAATTCTTACCAAGACTGAAGATTTTATAGGCAAGTGATATGAACGTACTTAATTACCTGACACTTTTTCACTCCTCTGTCTTAAACCTACAGGCCCCATTGTAAACAATATCTTTAAGATTTACACCCTACCATAACTTCTTTGTTACCTGGTCAAAAGAAGTAATTTTCTCGCTCACATCGCCTAGACTCAGCCTAACATCCAGCACATACTCGTTCAATTCATCGAAGTCCCGCAGATTCGTACCTTCCGCCAGCGGCATGGCCTCACCTGAGAAAAACTCCGACATTCGCTTTCGCGTGTGTTCCTGGTGCTGATGTATTCCTTGTTCATCCACACTGGCCACCTCAAAATGCTGTTTTGCCTGTTCACGACGAGTTTCGCGGATCCGATCGCTATTTTTCTGGTGCTTTGACACCATTTCAAGCAACCGGGCCTGAGACGCTTTGAGCTGGGCCAACAGCGACGAGAAATCCTCGTTGAAAAAACCCCCAGTCCTATCTACATCTTCCGCCATGGCCTTGACGTCATCCAAAACGTCGATCTGGGTCCACAATTTATCCAGAATCGCCACACTTGCACGTGCAGTCAGCGGCTGGTCTACAGTCCGCAAACTCTGTGTATCCTGGATGGAAAAATCAGTGGTTATGGTCTGCGGACCACTGGGCCGTCTTTTAAACCGAGGCAACGATGCTGCCAGCAGCATTGTGGGCATCGTATTGCGCTGAGATTTTCTTAAAGGGTCCATAATGTGTATGTTTTCGACACTTTCACACTTTCAGACTGTTATTTGTGGGTTGTTGTGCCAAGAAAGTACTTACCAATGGTCTTTTTAATAAGGCGATAAGTACAGGGCCAGAGGAGCTGGAGCCTGGAGCCTGGAGCCTCGCGCGACGCGGTGCCTGTGGCTCTATAGTTGGCCAAAGAACTGAAGGGAAAGGATTGAGTATATAATGTGAGAATGAGTTGACTTGGCCCATACTCTTATATAGGTTTTTTTGATCCACTCTTTGAAAGTTGCTACAATTTTACAAATAAAATTTGGAACTGTACCAAAATTGTTTGAAACCAGGTATGTATACGCTTCGTCATGGCCATATCTTTTGCCGTAAATCTTCTGGCCCTAAAAGGTTTGGGGCCTCGCGCATCGATTCGCGGCGCCATGAATCAAACAGGTCCAAATTGACGTGAATAGAAGAATAGCTTGTGAACACCAAATGATATAACCCATTACTCTCGTCCTCCAAATTCCTAAATCTTCGTGGATCAAAAAACACCTTAATCTTTAACTATTTGTCATTTATTTCACCCGCTAAAAAGACTTCTATCATATTTCCCACATCATGTCGCTGACCCCAAAGGCCCGCGAGTGGAAGAAACTTCTTTATCTCCGACAGCCGTTTCCCGATAACTACACGCACGTGTCGTTCCTAGATCAGCTCAAGAGAAATACTTCGGTGGCGCAGTACTCCTACTACAAGTTGGTGGACGACTTTCTGCTTGTGGCCTTCTACGGCCTGCTCTTGCTTCTCACAAACGTCAACTTTTCTGCCGTTTATTCTGGTCTCTGGGGCGCCCGATTACCAACAGTATATGCATCTATTGTGGCGGGAATCTTGCTTGCCGCCGATACTCATAATGCCTCGGGACGCCGTGAACTCAAGCTGTACGTGGTGATCACAATGCTTCTACTTATTTTCGCACCGACTTTACGATCGCTCACACAATCCACGTCGCTGGATTCTATATGGGCACTCTCATTTGTGCTCACGTGTGTGAATGTGGTTTATCACGATTATGGTCTTGCGCCTAGCTCTCTGTATAAATCCGTAGTGTCCACGAACCTATCTTTTGCCAATGCAATAGTGTTGGCGTCGCGTCTTCTGCTGTCAATGGCTGCGTTTTCGTTTCTTGTGTTTGCGCTAGAAGTCTGTGTTTTGATGCCCGTGTTCGATTTCCGTTTACGCAGAAGCTTGCCCAAACTTCACTACTTTAGCATGGCCGTGGTTTGTGGCCTTGTGTTTTCCAT
Organism: Metschnikowia peoriensis; assembly: GCA_030573015.1. Classification (NCBI taxonomy): domain Eukaryota; kingdom Fungi; phylum Ascomycota; class Pichiomycetes; order Serinales; family Metschnikowiaceae; genus Metschnikowia; species Metschnikowia peoriensis. The sequence goes on along the minus strand of JAJMCO010000010.1, from coordinate 38,981 downwards.
GCTATATCACGTCCATGGGGTTACGTTTGCCGTGTGTTACCTCGCTAGTACTGCATTTGTGCTGTTTGGGCTCCCGCTGTACTTTTTGTTTCTACAGAAGTATAAGAACGAGTTGCAGGGACCCTGGGATACAGCCAAACCCATTTTCCGCTCGGCTCCTTGAGAGTTCGGCAAAAGGCTGGTGTTAACTTTAGGGTGGTTACATAAAGGTTTTAATCGAATGTATAAAAGGGAAATTGCAGGTACTTCTGCATTCGTGAATCTTAATAACACACATTATTTGTCATTTCTTCCATTGATCTTTTCTAGTAGGCATTATCCCGCCAATTTCCATCGTTGGTTTCTTCAAGTCAGTACCAACATGGCCTAAGCGGTTAGTGATTATGTACTAATATGGAAGGAATCTTTTGATACTCATGGCAAGTAACTTACTAGTCTTTCCTCCCTCGCTTAACAGATAAAAGATCTAAAGATTACCTTAGAGAAGAGAAGAAAATTAATGAAACAATCAATGGATTCTAATTCCGTCAATCGGGTTCCTTGCGAGCCCTTAAGAATAATTCGATTTTTTTGCACGGCACTTTAGCACCAAGCATAAGGCACTCTCTTGACTACCAATAGAAGCTTTATTATACAGCAATAATAAATCACAATCTCATTTCCTGGACGAATCTAAAGAAAAGATACTTGTAAAACTTAAATTTATCTAAAGTTTTTCGCAGCCATGAGCGACGGTCTTACAAGTAAGTTTCATTTCCAAGAGTTTCTTTCTTCATACCCATCAATAATGACGCAAAAAAAAAAAGAAATAAAAAGAAAAATAAAAAAAGAAACACAGACTAAATAAATGAACACATAAAATGTCAGCCTACATTTTCTCCCCTCAAATTAAATTAAACAAAGATGATATAAAAACAAGACTCGGACTTAAACACCGCTTGGAGACCTCGCGTAGGGGTCGTGCGCCTACCTCCGTAATTCTTCACCGCGCAACAACTAAGCGTCAAAACACCAAACATTCACAGATCCTATTCACCTTTTATACGGACAAACTTTTCAGTCGTCTAATTGCATGGTCCTTGCATTCACCGATAATCTTTAATTTTGCATCATCACTTCATTTTAAAGAAAGAAGTTCAACAAGCAAGCAAGATTTGTCGCCCTCAACTTTGCTTTCTTAATCTAGGTTTACAACTCATATAAATCTCGATTCATTAATCAGAAACTTCAAACAGAATAAACACGAAAAGAATCACGGAAGGAACTATAACAATCTCAAAGAAAAATGGCCCCCAATCCTCCACCTTCCAATCTGGGCTCAACAGCCCCAGCCCCAGCATCACAAACACCCGCTGCAGCATCCACAACATCCGTGCCGGCGGCTAATCCCACTAATGCTCCCAACACCGCCACTGCACACGCAAATTCGACGGCACCACAACAACTGGCACCAGGCCAAGCACCCAAAGCCCCGACGGCCCCAGCGGCTCGTAATGGCCAGCAGCCACCGCCACCTCCAACACAGCCGCAACAACAGTACACACAAGCAGATCTTAACCGGATTGTGATGGAGTACCTTAACAAAAAAGGGTTCCATAAAACGGAGGCGATGTTCCGCATGGAAAGCTCGAATCTGAACACGCCGGCGGGCCCCGCAGTCACGCCTGCAATTACACCCATGGCTGGCCCAGCAGAAATCCTGCGCCCAGTAACATCAGGCGGCCCTTCAAGGCCATATCCTCGGTCCGAAAGTGAGTTGAAAGATTTGCGTGAACGTGTGCTTACTACCGAACGAGAACTCCGCGAGACGAAGGACCGTGAGCTGCATTTGGCTAAAGAGCGCGAGCTTCGGATGTTGCGCGACGAGGAGGAAAAATACCGCCGTGAAAACGACCCAGAAAACTATGCACGTGCATACCGTATCTTGCGTGGTTGGGTCGACACTTCGTTGGACTTATACAAACCGGAATTATCGCGCTTGATGTACCCTTTGTTCGTACATTGTTATCTCGAACTTGTAGCCAAGGGACACGTGAAAGAGGCCAAAATTTTCTACGATAAGTTTTGTCCTGATCATCGAATTCTTCATGGTTTAGAGGTTCAAAAACTTGGTGGCATTTCGTTGGCCGAGCATCTCAAGGAAAACCCGTTGGCGCAAGCATACCGCTCCAACAAGTATCGCATCCTCGTGTCCAAAACAACAATGAACTTATTGCTCTATTTTCTTCATGAAAATGAGGCTGTAGGCGGTGCGGTTCTCATCAGAATCATCAACCAGTACCTTAACCCTATCATTTCCACAACAAAGCCCGACCGTGTGGCTCAGGAGGGTGAGGCTGATCCGACGGAGGGTATTCCAGGCTACCTTGCAAGCACTAATGAAATCGAGAAGTTCAATGAGCAGTCTGTATCGTTGGGGAAAATGCCTTTGGAGCCTGAGGTCGAAAAGGAGTTGGAGGCTGAGCTAAAGGTCAAGGACGAAAACTCGTCACCAGTCAATGGCAAGACGCTTGTGCAAGAATTTGAGGAGATGACCGCCCCAGAAAAAGATTCTCCTGCAGTCGAGTCACTTCCATTACCCATGAAAGATGCCAGTGATATTAGGCGCATGATCTTGGCTGTTGAGGACTCGCGCTCCAAAATCAAATTGGGCCCAATCCAGGCCAGCGCCCCTTCAGTATGCATGTACACATTTCATAACACCAACAACGACCTCACGTGTCTAGAATTCAATCAGGACTCAAACATGGTTGCTGGAGGATTTCAGGATAGTTACATCAAGCTCTGGAGTCTTGATGGCCGTCCGCTTAAGTCACTTTTGAAGCGTGACCAACATAACAATGATAACACCCGTAAATTGATCGGTCATAGTGGGCCAGTTTACGGTATGTCATTTTCACCCGATAACAAGTACTTGATATCCGCATCAGAAGACAAAACAGCAAGATTGTGGTCTCTCGATACATACACTGCGCTTGTCTCTTACAAAGGCCATAATCTGCCCGTATGGGATGTCAAGTTTTCTCCCTTGGGACACTACTTTGCCACCGCCTCGCATGATCAAACAGCAAGGTTGTGGGCCACTGATCATATCTACCCGTTGCGTATTTTCGCTGGACACATTAATGACGTGGATTGCGTAGAGTTCCACCCAAACTCTAATTACGTGTTTACTGGTCTGTCCGACAAAACCTGCCGCATGTGGGATGTTCAGACGGGAAATGCTGTTAGAATATTTATGGGCCACACAGGAGCTGTCAATTGCATAGCTGTTTCCCCCGATGGAAGATGGCTTGCTAGTGCAGGTGAAGATAGCGTCATTAATGTTTGGGATGTTGGTTCCGGGAGAAGACTTAAAACTATGAGAGGTCATGGTAGAAGCTCGATTTACTCGTTGACTTTTTCACGTAATGGCAGCGTGCTTGTTAGTGGCGGTGCAGACAATACGGTCCGTGTTTGGGATATTAAGCGCAACACTCCTGACGCAGGCCCTCTACCAGAGGCCTTCTCCGGAGATTTTACTGATGGTCAAAATGGCATAGCGAATGCCAATGATGGTTCAAAGAAACCTGCTGAAAAAACTAGTAGAAAAGAAATAGTCGCAACTGCGGATCACTTGACTGCTTACTTCACAAAGAAAACGCCCGTCTACAAGGTACATTTTTCGAGAAGAAACTTGTGCCTTGCCGGTGGTGCTTTGTTATCTTAGTGTGAGTGAATCCAATGTTTTGAAAAAAAAAAAAAAAAGAAAGAAAGAAAGTTCTCGCTTAATGTTAAACAAAATGATTTTCGCCGCTGGCAACTTGTTCTAGGCTTGACCTAATTGCTTGGCAGCTGTGCTGAAAGCAAAATGTGGGCTTCAACCTCGTCATTATGGTGTGCATATATGGAATCTAGAGCCAACGCACCACGACCATTTACTACTTTTGGTAAATTTCCGCGCAGCCAACCTGCAATTATCTATCAGAATGTTCTAATTTGGGATGTGATGTGTTTCAACAGAAAAGAATGTGAATCGGTATAAAAAGACAATTTAGCTCCTTTTCTGGAATGTTACCTTCTTTTTTTATTCTGTTTCCAATAGAAGAACTATCGCGTTCATTTCAATTCCAAGTTTTAAATACTATAAAGTGACGCATAACATTAACTTTTCTTTTTTAATCACCATGAGGCTCTACACAATTTTATCAGCACTCTTCCTTTTCACGTTGTGCCTGGCTGGTACATCAGAAGATGTCCAATTCTTGACTGCATTCGTGTCTGATTATGCCAGTAACAAACGACAATATGTTGACTACTTCATGACAGCCCGAAATGTTCCAGCCGGTCTTACGCTGTTGGCATTAAAGGTTGCTACTTATACAGATGATACATACACGACGTTGGTGAATGATGGTAATTTAGATATCACCTCATTGATGTCTTTTGCAACAGGTTTGCCCTGGTACTCGCGGATCGAGGCGCAAGAAGCAGGTGGGTCCGGAGTTCCTAAATCTAGCAGCACAGGCGGAGCATCATCGCAAAGCTCGTCAATCTCTGGTGGCTCTGGCATCTCTTTGGTAGCCCCGGGGAGTGCTCTTATCGGAGCCATTGCCCTTCTTTGCTTGTAGACGGGCTTGCTGGAGCGGGGCTTTCGCATTTTCTTGTTTATAAAATAATATTGGAGATTTATTTGAATGAAATGACACAAATCAAACTTCTTTGATGCAACTACCCACAACTTGGAGCGGTCACAAAGAGCATAATGTAGTGAAGGTTCCACAAAAAATGGTCCAAGCATTCTAAAGGAATGTTGCCTGCAATCGATCCCCTAGGCTTGTCGTTCATTGTGTACTCTGAATACAGAGATTCAATCTCGGAAATGAATAGGCTTAGGTTTCGGTTAAGAAGCGCAAGCCCGCGTTCAAACCGCACGTCTCTCGGATGTTTCTGTCCATCTGGAATCACAAGTCCGTTTAAATTTTTTTCCGCCTGTTCCATGTCATAATAAAGTGGATATTTAACAGTAGATGAAACGTGCATCGCCGCAGGTGTACTGCGGTTATTCGAAGCGACCTGTTGTGGTGAAAGATGCTCAACCAAAAAACTTTGAGAGCCTGCGTATGTCATTTCATATTTTAACGGAACGCTCATAGCTAGCGAGAGCATATTTAACGCAGCAACGATTTCAGATAATCCCGCATTTACACAATCAATCAGCAAGGTGTAGATTTGCGCCGGATCATGCAGTGTGATCAGCAGGAAAGCGGGACTAAGGTGAGGAGTTTCGTTATAGCACACACTTAGAATTTCTGTGATTGAAGATGGAAATTCAATTCCCGAAATGGAGTAATGGCCCAAGGCAGTATGTGCCAAGTCTATGGGAAATGCGTCTATAATCACACTTACAACATGGTGGATTGCCGAAATAATATGTGGATATACGGACACAGCAAGGGATTCATGCAAGGGTGGAACCTGTGAGGATAAAATCTCGTTTTTCTCTTCCATGAGCCTTTTCAATGAGGGGAAGTCGGTTTCCACAATTTGAGCATTTTTGCGAACGCAATTTCGGCTGGCAAAGATCTGGGATTCCAACAATTCGTTTGCTGATTCTTGTCGTGCAATTGTTTTGTCTAGCTTGGCAATTGAGTGCAGTAAAAGTTCTGGATCTGAGGAAGTAGGTTGAGATTTTGATATAAGAGAATCAATTTCAGCAGATGTTAGGGCCTTGACATGATCGAAATCTCGAAGTCCAACCACAAGGCTAGCCATATGCCGGGCATCGTCCACAGTGTATGACATTTTAATCTTTTTTTCTCGTCGGCTAGGCGGCGTTGGCCCATTATACAGATGCACATATTTATCTAGTAAGTGAGCCCGCAAACAGTACTTTTGACCGCCAAATTCCCACACAATAGCATTTGCTGCAAACATCGAATTGCCCTCTTTTTCAAAATCAGCCTTTTCAAGCATCTGGAGATTACGCGTATTCAATGAAATATCATAAAATAAAGTAAACCCCAGTTTTTCGCCCTGTGGAGAAAGCCATATTTTCACGCGTGTACGGAAACTTTGTTGTGGTATTGTTGGAAGCGATATCACACCGAAGTTCATCACAGAACCAGCATTTATAGTCTCACTCACATATAGAAGATCTTCCATTGATGGTGATGATTTTGCGAGATTATTCACATTCTCATCAATATAATGAAGTGAGAAGAAAGCCTGTGCGGAGGCCGAAAAGCCCAATTGTCCAAACGAAACGTTGACTAGTCTGAGCAGACAAAGATTTGCAAGGCATGGGCCGGCCATCTGTATTTATATATCTGGCCCAAGCAGGAGACAGCTCTATAAATTTGTTTGCAGGTGTGAGTCAATGTTTAAATCACTGTTTGTTTGTGGAAATCGATTATGATAGACGTCTGGCTGTCGCACCCGTGCACCGGGTTTTTTCTTAACAGCGCTGCTGATAGCTGTAAATGAGCACTTCAGCGATTTAATTAGAGCTGCACGATAGTGCACTTTATTCAGTCGTTTGAAACAGGGGAGTTTATAAAACCTTTAGAGATCTAAATCAGAACATTCTTTCGCAATTTAACAAGCTAAGAATTTTACTTATGGAAGAAGACATTGGTGGATGTTTTTCTTTTTTTTTTTCCCCAATTATCTTTTGATGATTTGGTTCTCACTTTGTTATGTCAGGTGAGTTTTGTCTCGAGCAAATCTCTCTTCAATTTTTTTCCAAGTCATTTTCTTTAGTATTTATATTTAGCCTTACGGTTTATCACTTTTTCTTGCCAAACATTGACTCACTTTTCCTTAAGATCAATATATTTTTCAAAGTAGTTTCTGTACGGTTTTACCTTTGAATTTGCAAATGTGATGAATACGTGAAATTACGCACACGACAGATTAGTCCCCCGTATTCCGAGAGCCGAGATGGGGTGCGAATTCTGGGTAAACTTGGGCGAGTCGTGGTGTTATACATGCACTGATGTTCCCCCACCTTCTTCTTCCCGTTTGCGTTTACGTATTCGTTTTAGGGTAGTTTCTCTCTCTCTTTTTTTTTTTTTTTTCTTTAAAAACTTTTATTGTTTTTGTTGTTATTTGGTGGTGTTTATTTCATGTGTCTCTGAAATTTTTCATAAGACTCACACCTATTTTCCATGGCCCACACCCTGAAAGTACACAAACGGTCCTTTTACTGTTTATCGCCCAAACGACTGAACGCCTGAGCTTAAATCTACTAAATCTTGCCTGAAGTGGTGTGAGCAAAGCAGATAGAAAAAGATAGTTGTTTTGAAAGTATTAGAAGAAGAAGAAGCAACGCGGATTCATTATTAATATACATACTCCATCATTCTAAGCGTGATCACTTTGCGCAAAAAGCAAAAAGAAAAAGAAAAGCATGCTGCCGCCACATTTTCTTGTGTGTTTAGCACACTTCTGTGAGATTCATGGACCATCCACAATCCTTTGCACTCAACGGCAAACAAACACTACACCTAAACCGTCGTCGACATTTTCTCTGTGTGAGAGCTGCGCGCTCGTATTACCAAATGAGGCCACAAATGTCGTGACCCACGTGCGGGGTAACGCCCTGGAGGCTGAATGCCAGGATGAAACATGGTTGAAACGCAGCAGTTCACTCCGAGGTCCTGCTCGCAGTTCAGACGAGCAGACGGGATATATTTCTACCCGGTACCCGGGATCACCCGCTCTCTACACGTCACTCATGAAACTCGTGATGAAATGTCTTTCTGTAGAAGCGGTTGCGGACCCACTGAAACCCCTTTTCAATGGCGATGCTACCAATGGGTTTTGTCTTAGCAAAGTCTTTAGTATTGCCGATCTTCATGCGCGTGGTGCTGAGCGTAAGTATGCATTTCTCGTGTTGTGCGACTCAGAAACCCACCTTTTGGCCCGCTGGCATTTTGTTTCCACGTATATTTCGGAAATGATTGCATTTCTACAGGCGAAGGTGGAAGCTGTACGGGAACGTGCTAAGGTCGAGAGTCTTGATAACGAGCGTTACTTGCGGCGCCTGAAAAATATGCCCCGTAGTTTGGTCGAGTTGACCGGCGACCCAGAGTTGTTTGTGCGCCTCCACCTATGCGGCGTCGAACTACTTCAGGATGTGCAATGAAATTATGAATGATGTGATGTGATATGATGTGATTTTTTATTCTTTATTTCTGAATTATTCAACCGGTGGGAAATGGATGAAGCGACTTTTATATAGAATCCAGTTGAGGTTCACCTTCACTCCACGAGCACGTGGTGAGTCCGTAGATAATGGCGTAAAGCTTTTAAATTTACATTCTTTTGGGAAGCAGATTTATTGCTCCAGATTGTTTTTGAGAATAAGTATAAGAAAAATTGTGGGGTGTGATTTTATTATTTTAGACTACACTTCGCAATTTGAAAATACAACTGCGAGATAGGACGCGTCAGTTATAATGCCTCCATAATCGGTGTTCGCGATTCTAGGTAACAAGTAACAAGACAATTGCGTGCTCGCCATATGAGAAGGGTATTTGGGCCGAGTTTTGCGATATCATTCATCGCGGCTTTAGTGTTGGTGTTGGCTTATGTGATTAACGATTATCTCAAAATAAAGGGAGAGTCATTGACGAATATAGATGCCGAAGTTTTTTGGCAAAATATTCATCCTCGCGTAGGCGTGTCATTGTTGCCAAGCGTGCATCAGGATAAATACTCAATGATACAAGAACATGATCCAAGAGTGATTCCGGCCCTTTGGTTGAATCTCATAGCTTCCAAACTCAAAGATCCAGAACATGCTTCTGCTTACAAGCATACTTTTAATATAAACGTACCCTTTCTGTGGGGTTCTTTCCTTGGACTAAACTTTGAATCTTCATCCAGTTTGAACTGCTCAGCACTTCTACAGCTGCATCCTGAAAATCTCATTTCGTATATGGGGGTTTATTATCGACAAAATGGAGGATGTCAGTGTCAAATAACCGGCCCTCTAGATTCGCCATTTTCTGCAGAACTCAGAAAACAGATCGGGGCAAATTATATGTATCACCATGAGGAAATTCCATCGAAAGCCATATTTTTGGGACTAAGACCACAGTTGACGCTCAATCTTACCAAATCAGAAGAACAGGGGGTACAATTTATGGAAGAATGTTACTTGAAAAACCATCCACAAGCCCACTCCATTTCAATTCTGCAACAGCTAAGCAGGGTACAACAATTATGGTGCCTGAATGATGATTCTAACCTAAGTGAGGATAACAATGAAATAAAGCTTAGCAAAGAAGAATTCGACCGAGATCTGCAAGTCTCTAATAATAGTAACAACAATAAGCTTATATCGGGCCACAAGCAAGATAAGGTTGACATCATTAAGTATTTCCTGGAGGCACAACTTCTAGGAACACATTTGGGGTCTCACTATGACTGGAGATTTTTCAAAGCCGCCGAATTTTCATCTTATGAGCGAAAAGTAATTCTACACCGACTTGCTAAAGCATGGCTTCGTTTTTCCAAATCCACAGGCCTAAAAACTTGGCTTGCACATGGCTCCTTGCTTGGCTGGTACTGGAATGGCATGAATTTACCCTGGGACCAGGACTTGGATGTGCAGGTGCCATATAAAAGTATGGTATATTTAGCTGAACAGTATAATCAGACATTAGTGGTGGATCTCACAGATGATCCCGATATTGCTGGAGTTTATCTGTACTTTATCGACGTGAACCCGTACTACGATTATAGAGGTCATGATGCAGGAGATAATGTGGTGGATGCTAGGTTTATTGATACAGATACCGGTATGTATGTGGATATCACGGCATTGGCCATTAGCGATGTCTTTCCTATAACAGAACCCCTGAAAAAGGCTAACGATCGCCTTCACCAGGTGTTCAATGCAGAGTATAAAAACATTGTCAAATCGGCTGACCTTGGAGCTGGGAACATTCCCTTAAAGAACGTCCATCGAAAACTTGCCGCCGAGGAAACAGAGGCTTGGAGAAAACGCCTTCTATACAACTGCAAGGACAAGCATTTCTACAAGCTTAGCGAGCTCGGCCCGCTTCTAAAAACCTCTTTTGAGGGCGAAGTCGCCTATGTACCGCGTGACTTCAAGGCACTTTTACACAGAGAATACCCCAAGGGTCTTAGTTCTCGAAGCTTTGGGAAATGGGTGTTTAGGCCGTATTTTGGGGTATGGACGCCGCTTTCGAAGTGTCCAAATGACTATTATGGCGACCAATGTGACGATAAAGACATGGTTTTGGAGGAGCAGTATACTAGACCGTACCGCCTCAAAAGGGGAAATTGGCTGCGCTCTATAAACGCCGGTCCACGCGTAGACCCATTTATATTACGCAGAAACCATGCTTTGGTGTCTGCAGTCAAGTGATGGGAAAAAGAAAAAGAAAAAAGAAAAAAAAAAACGGGAGCCGTTCATGCAAAAATTTATTGAGTCACTTTCAAAGAGACTTTACTTCTTTCAGTGCCCCGTCTCGGCCTCCTTTAGAAATATCTGCGCCAAACCTCAGCAAGGGCCAGATTATCAGGGTGACTTTTCCCACAACAAGACCCTGGCTGATCAGGCCAAAATTGTTTGAGTCCACCGAATGGAAAGCATTGTCTCCTTCCACCCATAGATGGTTTCTTGGAATGAGTGCCTGTTTTTTCGGGTACAGCTCATTTCGAGGCAAAATCACATCACCTTGAAGTCCAATCACCCGTTTAGTCACGAGCTTCTCCGGATCCTCGGGCGAGCGGAACATCACCACATCGCCTCGATTTAGCGAAGTTGGCCATTTCAAGTTATATTTGCGGATGAGCACCACATCTTTAGAGGTAGAGTCTGTGCCCGGATTGAATGTGGGGGACATTGAAAACCCCGAAACCTGGCACGGCAGGTACGCGTGATCAAACACGGTAAATAGCACAGGAAGCCAGGTTACCGTCACCAACGCGGTTCTAAGGTGCGGATGGAAAAATTTGCCCATGATTTCTATACTTTTCTTTTTTTCCAGAAGATATGAAGATTGGTGAAGATCTGGTTTTGATATTGGGTGTTTCAGGCATGTTTCAAATCGGTGCGGGCGCGGTAACTTCGGAAAGTGCGCAGAGAATGAGTGGTTTCGAGGCTCACGAGTTTGGACCAAAATTAACACGATTGTATTACGAATTTAAGTTTTTATTATTATTATTATTATGATTATTTTTCTATTTGGAAGTACTCTGGGAAAAGTCAGAGAATGCATAAAGCGGTAAATATGTATAATTGTGCAGTTTGATCTGGCTATGAATACCACACATGGTGCGAAATATCCAGGGATCTCATGAGTTCACTGGTTTATTGGACCGTATAGGATGTTGTCGTCATACGTTTTTTATTCTTGGTTTCTTCAGCGATGGAAATTGATCAATAATAGATTCTCCAGGAGGCCAATTATTCCCTTCTATAGTCTCTTTAACTGCTTCAGCTAAAGACTTGTGCAATTCTTAAAGCGCACAAGTCTTCACTATACTAAGCATAAAGCAGTAGCTCAAATAAGTGTTTTGTCCACTTTACTTTATGTTGCACCTCTGACTAAGTACAACGTGGCTCCATTAGGAATTGTTGTGCTAACTTTATTACTGGCTGCAAGAGCCACTGGAGCGTTGTTTTCGGCCTTGAATAAATTGAGGCGGTTCTCATTTTGTTGTGTCGCATTATTATGGTTCATAATATTCATCGTTTCAGCAATAGAGTCAAGGGCCCTGCCCACAGACCATGCCTTCAGCACCCACACCGCCCTACGCTCTTTCTCCACGGAGATTTCGCCAAAGTCCTCCTCATTTCTGTTAACAAATAGCGTCCATACGTAAACACGGTCGGACGCATTCACAGATGCTGGGCCTTTGGCAGATTTCTTAATTTGAGCGACTTCCAATGTCGGGCTTGGTTTTTTGGCAGACAGTTTTCCAAATAAGGAAAGCGACTTCTTTTTGCTTTCACGCTTGATTCGCTGCAAGTGGAGAAACTTGGTGAGTTTCATAAGCGGCGTACTATTAACCTGTGGCTTGGCTGAGTTTTTTTCTAGCAGGGCATCTAGAGATTTCTGGTGCTTGGCCCTATCTGGGAAAAGAGATGCAGCAGTTGGGCCATCATAGGCTTGGCCATTTGCACCAGAATTGTTGGGATTTTTTTGGGGCCGCCCCGTGCATTTATGGATTTCAAGAGTCCGGTGGGCAGAACAAAACGTGCCATTGCAAAATTCACAGTGGAACGGTAGAAAATCAAGCTGATGACAAAATTGGCAGTTTTTGCCCAAGTTCATAATGCCCTGATCATCTTGGGGCTTTTCGACTTTGCTCATGAAAAGTGTGTGGGTTGCGGATGCAGTGTAATTCCTCTCTTGAAATGGAGTAGACGACATTTTCTAATGTCAAGATTTTGGGCCAGTACTAACAGATCGCGCGAGTGAGTGAGTGAGTGACCGACGTGTATAAGCGATTATAGGGTTTTTATTGAATGGAGATAATGTCACCTTTATAATGAAAAACTGGGGAGAATAAGTCTTTGGTTTCACTTTTTGGTCAGTTTTGGTATCGAAAAAGTCTCGGCCTCTTTTCAAAACAAAACAAGAAGAAGAAGAAGAGGAAAAAAGAAACTTTGTTTATTAACTACCGTCTGGAATCTGGGGTGACTATGTTGGATGGGGAAGCTCAGGTATGAAAAGTCTTATAAGCAATGTACTTCGACGTGATTTGTGGGTGTCAATTTTTTTTCTTTCTTTTTTTTTTTTTAAAGAATGTTGACTTTTTTTGACGAAAATAAAATCAAGCGTTTTATCAAGTATTACCAAAACCTGAGCTTATATACTTCCGAGGGCCCGGTCGCTCAATATTTGCCTCCCGCCACATTTGCCCCCGGTGCGCGGAATGGGTGCAAAACATTGCAGCATGCGCTTACTAAGCGAATAAAGAAGGCTAAAGAATCATCCATGCATTTACCTTATTGGGATAAGGTTTGACCGTAAGTGTTTTTGATCGGGACTTTAATTTAAGTGATTCCATCCCTCTCATTCGAACACTTATTTTTCATCAATATTTTGGAATTTTGACGAGTGGGAAATAAAAAATTAGGTGATCTCTTTGTGATTTTGCGCCGTTAAAGGCATCAACCAAAAACATGAAAGCCCCGTTTATTGAAGTTTCGTTGCTTTTTGGATTTGACTTATCGAACTTTTACTTGTATGGAAATACACAGCAGTTATAATGGGTATTTTTAGGTGCTGGAAAAGTCGTCGTTGATACCCACAATACAACATGTGAAATTATGATAATAGCAAGAGAGTTTTGGGTTTCTAATAAACTAAGAAAATATCTGTTTACATAAAATTAATTCTCTCTGGATTCAGAGATTTGACAGAGCTGCTATTCAAAGAACTTGGGCTTTCCTGAAATAATGAGAAACATGACAAATTCTGTAGTGTGTGGGTACTTATTTCGGTTTCTAGAATAAAATCTTTCAAAGCCAGAAACTCTTTAAATAATGGCTCACAAAACCAAACTATTAACTATGAGACTTTGAATTTGGAATTGAATATTATTCTATTAAATAATATACGCTAAAAAGATGATTGCGTTTCTTTCTCACCACTTTACCCAAGTGCATTCAACTGAGCGAGACTTGACCGCACAGAAATGTTAGTTCCATAGAAAAGGAGATTTCTTCAAATTTACCCGTAGAATACAATTCGTCCTCCAAACTAAAATTCAAGTAAATGATACTATTTTCATATGTGTTGTGATTTGATTCTTTTTTATCAAATAAACCTATTTTGGCTTAACACGAAGACTCGCACCCATCGCCGCAGCATCGCATCGGCCAGAGGTCTCACGTCAAATCAACTTTGAGAATAAAGAAAGTCTACGTTTGAAGGGCTTAGCTTTTGGAGTGGAACACACTGAAACCACACGTTTTTTTCTCCAGTCTACTTTCTTTTATTTCATTGATTTTTATCATAATTAATACTCATCAATGTACGATATAAATGTGCCGTGGCCCAGCAATGGGTATGGCCAAGAACCAACGGCCACGCAACTCACAAATTTCTATAATACAATCACCATGCTCCATTCTTTTGGGTACAACTACTTGGCGGTAAATTTCATAGTGGAGGAAACGGTCAAGCTTCCCGTAAACAACCCGGCAAAACTTAACCCGATGCCCATGGCCCAGCTCCGCACACGGTTTGCCGGATTTTCAAAACTCCATCTTTTTTCGAGAATCACGTTGATTGTTACAGATCCAGCAAAAGCACAAAGTATTCTGAAAATTAACAATACGGGGGCATTTGACATAGTGGCAGTGCAGCCAACCACGGAAAAGGCGCTCCAGCTCACCACCACAAACCTTGATATCGACCTTGTGTCATTGCCCATGGGCACTCGTTTACCGTTTTTTCTCAAGCATAAGACAATCGGACTGGCACTTGCTAAAGGCATCAAATTTGAAATCTGCTACGCAGGGCTAATAGCCGGTCCTGCGGGCTACGAATCTTCGTCTGCACTTGGAGCCACTGGCAGCATTTGTCGCAAAACGTTTTTCTCGAATTGTCTCCAACTTATCCGGGCCTCGAGATGCCGAGGTTTAGTATTTTCCAGTGGTGCCACTGAGCCATTACACGTGCGTAACTATGCAGACATTTTAGCGATTATGGCCTCGTTGGGACTTAAGGTGTCCAACTCGAAAGAAGGGTTTACTGCGCACCCGGAACTGGTGCTTGTGAAAGGCCGGCTCAGAATCAAGTCCAATAAACAAACAGTGATGGTGGGTGATGGTGAAGGCGCCGAATCACGTGCAGCAGCCATTTTCGGTGCTGAGACTGCCAAGAATGGTGTGTTGACCGATTTCAAGAAAACTTCATCTCAGGAACTGGTGCAGAAACAGGGGCAAAAGAGGCCAATCGAGGATCTGCAACAGGGTGCTAAACGCATGAAACCAGAGGTGATCTGTATAGATTAATTTCTTTTTTTTTTTTTTCTTTTTTTCTTTGTCATTTCTCTCTACCTAATTCTATATGCTAATGGAAGATGGATGATTTGATTGCCTTGATGGGTTTTGATTCAGGACGGGATTCCGGTGCTGATTGCTTTGCATTTCCTGATCCAGCAGGAGATTTTGTAGGCACAGGGCGGGGCCTTTTCCGCGTGTTGAGGAAAATTGAAGGTGCCGGTTTGCGTTTTCGTAGAGCCACTGGGTCTCGAACTGGCGATGTTTGCAGTTCAACTGCAGGCTGTTGTATATCTAAAGAATCTGTTGTATTATTAGTTTCCCTGGAGAAAGGCGATTTTGGCGAAGGAGAGACGGGCAATTCCGGGAGTTTCTGGATGTTTGATGATGGCCGGGCATTCGCTCGGGCCGGACTCCGAGAAAATGCCCGATTTGGCGGTGAAAACGGCCGTTCTTCTGGTGGTTTAGACACGCTTTGAAACGGCTTATACGGGTCATATGGCTTAGAAGGACCGCCAAACATAAGCAGCCGCTGCAGGACGTCTCTGCGTGCCTTCCCCAAGATTGAAGTGGGTTTTGGTTTATGAAAACCAGTGGATTTGGGACCCGAGTATTGCGTATTACGGCGTCGTATAGTAGGATCTGCTAGCACTTCATGGACCGTGGTGATGGCATTTTTCAGCTTCTCGCGTCGAAGCTTGGCGGTCATTTTGCGGAGCCGGTCCGCCGACGTGGCCCGAAACTGGTCTCGTTCAACGGCGTATTTTTGATAGAGACTGCGCAACGGCATCTTTGCATTTTCAGAAGTGCCTAAGATCTTCGATGTGGAAGGACTACAAGGTCGGTCGGGAAAATCCCGTTCCACTAATAGCCCCCAAAGCTCATCTGAATGTGGAACCACTATAGGACTATTTTCCTCGAGTTGGGCTAGTTGTTTGGCATTGAGCCGTTTCAAAATCGGCTGGACTAGATGATAAGGCGTATCTCCCACGTCTAGAATATGGGCAGCCTGTTTGATGCACACGTTTTGGGCAATCTGGAATAACGACGGCACTCCGGAGGCCATATCAGGTGTTTCGTGATTCCTTTAGTTTTTTTTTTTATATATAGGTATATATATTTTTTTTGTGGTTGTGTATTTTGCGTGAGTATTAAATGGCTACTTCATTTCTTGCCTCTGCTCGATTTATACCATGGCTCATGGCCCCAGGTTTACTGGAGTGCGAGTCTCGCTGGGTCTAATCACAGTGGATGAGATGGATATGCGTGTGCCGAAATAAGTATCCGACTTTTGTGGTCACAAACCGTTCTTTTTTTATTTGTTTTCTTGTAATTCAAAATAAAACACAAGGCTTCATTTTTTTCTCTCATTTTTTTGTTCTTTCGATAGTTGACTTCGAAAAAAAGGAATTCTCAGAAGAAATACATGGGACTGAGGCAGTGATATGAGACTGCTGTGGAATAGATATCTCACTGGCTGAGAATTGATATTTGAAAATCAATCCACATTATTTAACCAGGAAAAAGCCAAATAAACAAATAGGGGGGAATGTAAATAAAAGTCAAGACCATTTTCAGAAATATCGCCTATGATCGATGAAAGTGGCAGAACATGGGTTGATTGATATTCCTACTTGTATTAGGTCCCCCGATCTCTCTGTGATTCACGAAGGGCACTTCTTTCTGCTAAACCCATAGCGGACGCACCTCTAACCATTGTCATTGGAATTGTTTGGCCACTAGTCAATGGCTTCGGCTTAGTAGACTACAATCGATTGTCTCGGTTGAGTACCTCTCGGCCAAGGTTTGTCAACTCGTCTTTCGGGACTTATTACCGTGGAAATAAAAAGCCCTTTCCCTACTGCTTGAAAAAAAGGAAAAATCTCAGCTTAAAATACACATCACAATCATGCACTAACAGGTGACGATACCTACTTGAACCCGACAATTATCTAACTGTGATTCAACCACTTCATTTTGAATTCGATAAATACAAATGATTAGTTTATTTTCAGAAACTCGAGGATAAGAAACAGCCTAGCAACTTTTTCTCATCATGGAGTAGTTGATTATTAAGTGAGAAGGAATATATCAGTTCAAGCCAAATATTTACAATGGTGCTTGCATTAAGACCTAATTATGCTTGTTGAATTTTGCGCCAACTAAACAATGAGTGCCTACGTAAAAGGAAATACGGGTAAAATACGGGTGCGTTAGGTGATACCTTTCTGTCTTTCAAGTCACCTGTTTTACCTTAACGCCGGTTTTTGCAACACACCAAAGAGAAGACTTGGTGACTTTAATAAACTTCTTAAAGAGTTTTCGGAATATCTTCCTGGATTTTTTAAAGCATAAAACTTACAATTAACTACAGACCGATGTAGACGGTTGCAGAAAGGGGAATAATACCCCCATTGAAAAAAAAAAGTACAAGAACGCGTCTGAACAATAACAATCACGTAAACTTGCCTTCATAACTTGAGATAATTCGATGAGAGACTAAAAAAACCTCTATTATGGAGCGAAGTGTAAACCTTGAAGACAATAGCAGACAGGTGGGACTTAGTCGGGAAAAGGGCTTGACAAAACGCCTTTCATAAATTTACGCCTAACAATGAGCATCAAGGTTTAAAAAAAAAAGTCTTTTAAATAAAATCCGAGGAATAAAACAGATGGCCAAATCAGATCTGAACCTTTTTGAGGCCTAACTTAGAACTTTCTATACCCAGAACCCGAAAACCCCAAAAGAATGCAGTCAGCATGAAGACCAAAAACAAAATCATAGGGCCAGCTTCATTTGTAATCCCTGCCGTTGTTGTTTACTTTGTCTTTTTTTCTTGGTATACTGCTAACCAGCAATTCCAATTAAGTCGATGCGGCTATGCCCAAAAGAAACAATGGAGAAGCTGGGGATTTGCACCTTATATGTCTGATTCCAAATATCGCATTCTGCGCAGGCCGCAATGACACTGAGGTGATCATCCCATTGTTTATGGTGTTGGTTTTGATGTATTTAAATGCCATTAAATTCCAGCGAATAACAAAACCACTTTTGAATTTTTCACAAAGACTCTCACTTGGAACAGTGACCACATCACACACTCGTTTAAATTCAAACAAAAAGAAAAGAAATCAATATACCAGAACGCTCCTTCTCTTTTTATTGCAACCTGCACACAAAACGTGAAGCTACAAATTGATGATGGTCATGAAAAACTTGTTTTTTTTCTTTGCTTTCTTATTTTGTGGACCTACTTTTGGCCAATTTATTAAAGGCGCCAATAAAAAGGAATTATCCACCGAACCTGATGACTCTACTTATGATGCGGGTTTCCAAAAAATTATTGACCAATTGAAATCTGAGGATGTTGCTGCAAACGCGGGCCACCGTCTCGTAATTGTTTATGAGAAGCCAAGTGAGTGTCCAGTTGAAAATGACTCTACTCGTACCGAAACGGAATATACTACTATCACTACCACTATTGATACTTTTGTCACGAGAGCACCCCTGAACTGCCAAGAAAAGGTATGTGAGCCAAAGGTGGAAGTTGTTATGGTTACACTGACTTATACTATTGCTGCAAACGCGCACGTGACTGTTACTGCCGAACCAGGAAACAGATCTTCTGGTTCCAGCAAAAGTGGAAAAGGTGGCTCTGGAGAAGATAATCGCCCTGACTCGGACTCGGAATCTGGTGATTCTGGTGACTGGACTATTAATTCATCGAAAGATTCTAATAATAACGCATTCGACCTGTATGGTGCTGGAAATTGGGGTTATGGTAATAGTCCTCGAATTGCTGGTGCATTTGCGTTACAAATTATTGCAGATTTGGGTGTTGCATCCACAAGCACGATTTTCAAGAATGCTGCTACCACGTCCGTTGAATATGTGAGTAAGCCAACTGCACTCAGCATGACTAGGCAAAACCCAATTCTCGAGCTCGAAACATTGAAAGGACCCAACTCCATTAAGATCAATGATTGGGCTTTTGCAGCCACGATTTCCGCCAACGAAGAATATTCTTATTCTCAAGGAGTAGTAAAGGGTGGGGCATCTGCTGCCACTATGACTATGTCCAATGAAGTATTGACTAAACCATCGACCCCTATAACTGCAATGGCACAGGCAACTGCATCCTCTACAAAACAGGAACTCGCATCCATCACTGGTGTCTCTTCTCATAACTCAAATCGCACTATTGATAGTGGCTCAGACTCTGTGGATTTGCAGAATGTTGCAAACTCACTCACTTTACTCTTGCTGCTGTCTGAAAATCTCTCAAGTGAAGTAGCTAACTCTAAACTGAGCGGATCCTCGGATTCTGATCCATCGCTGATTGCTGAGTCTAGAATTTTGACGTCCTCCAACCCAAGTGTATCGGATGCTGAGCTTTTGGTGGGATCTACTCTGAGCGGTTTAATTTTGGAGTCGTCATCAGATTCCGAATCTCTGATTATGGAAATTTCTAAACCAAGTGATTTGAGTTCCGAGTCATCGCTGGTTCCAGAAGTTGTGGTTTTGACCCCCAAGTTGACGTGTATCAACAATGACAATTTATTCGAGAAAATTTCAGATATGGATCCTCAACAATTCTACGCCGGAAAGCAACACCCAGTGGAAATTCCGCATGGTGTAACTAATGATTTGCCTTATGAGACAAACAAATTTTATGCCAATTTGTTTTTGGGCACACAAGATAGAATGGTCTATGTTTGGCCTTACGAGGTGTACTGGGAACACACAGAGAAAAACGGTTTGGCTGTGCAATATCCAGATCCCACGAGAAAAAATTTTGGAGGAGAAGGAGTTGGTGGTGGAAATCAATATTACTGGAATGCTATCATGTCGGCTGGTGTTTTTATTGGCGCTACCTCAATCACAAAGGACCAAAATTTCATGTCAGTTTCCGATATGAGAGAATTTTCTGTCAAAGTCAAGCTTTCTCCAGAGAATGATGCTACAAAAAACTATATCGAGTTTCCTTTGGTTGAAGGTATGGGACTCGTCTCCTCGATTTACCATGGAAACTTGATTGCCAAAATTCAAGGTAATGGTGGAATTTCAAACTTCACCAAGGTTGAATATCAAAAAGAGTCGAACAACACCATGATGTATCGTTTGGATGTTGGCTTTGGGGAAACTTGGCTTTTGATGATCACGCTTCCTACTGCAGACTCTGAATTTGAAATGAAGAAAGAAGCTGACACCAATTATCTTGTGGGTTCGAAAGCTGTTGATGGTCTCGTTATACAAGTCGCTCTTGCGCCACCTCAAGATGAAAATAACTTGGAGGCAGTCTACTACGGGCTTGCCGGCCAGTATGTTACGGATGCGAAGGTATCTGGAGGGATCAATTGCGAACAGGTGAATTATAAGATTGGCTACGAAACCAAGGGCACCTCACTTGCCAAAACGCCTCTTGTGTTTGCGTTGCCGCACCATATTGATTTGTTTGATGGCGAAATGAAGAATAGAGATCTGAGCATCAGTTTGCCATCTACTACAAAAGGAATGATGCAGGGCTACTTGTCAGCAGAACTTTTGTTTTCGCATAAGATTGACAATAAAGTCCAATGGTTGCCGTACTTAAGAGATCGGGATAATGTTCTCACTTACAAAAAAGAGCAGATTGAATTGATCCGCAATGTCACGGCTGCTGATCTTAAGGATGTGGATATTGTGAAGACAATCTTTCAAATTAGATCCCAGTACTTTATGGGTAAA
The DNA here is from genome assembly GCA_030573015.1 of Metschnikowia peoriensis. NCBI lineage: Eukaryota > Fungi > Ascomycota > Pichiomycetes > Serinales > Metschnikowiaceae > Metschnikowia > Metschnikowia peoriensis. Next base: position 18,276 of record JAJMCO010000010.1, on the reverse strand, counting down.
GCAGTCGATAAGTATGCCTACATGATGTACGTGCTCCATGAAATTGTCAAAGATGAAGAGTTGGCGGATGAGATTTTGAAAGCGTTGAAAGAATTCTTTAAGGAGTATAAGAATCATAAGAGCATTCTTCCATTGTTTTATGACACAAAATTCAAGGGTGTCACTTCTGAGGGTGCATTTATTTCAGAAACAGAAGACTTTGGCAATGGTTTTTACAATGATCATAACTTCCACTACTCTTACATTATTCACGCCGCTGCTATCGTTGGCAAAATTGATGCACAAAAGGGAGGAGATTGGGCAATGGAAAACAAAGAGTTTATCAACACTTTAGTGAGAGATGTGGCCAACCCTTCGGAAGAAGACACTTATTTCCCTGTGTCGAGACTGTTTGATTGGTTCCAGGGCCACTCCTGGGCTCATGGGATTACTGAATTTGCTGATGGTAAGGATCTCGAGTCTACTTCAGAGGATGTCCATTTTTCGTACGCCATGAAATTATGGGGACATGTAACGGGGGATGAGGCTATGGAGGCAAGAGGTGACTTGATGTTGAGTATTCAGACCAAGGCGTTTGACCAATACTTCCTTTATAAAGACGATAATACTGTTGTGCCAAAGCAAATCTTGAAGAATAAGGTTTCGGGTATTTTTTTCGAAAATAAGGTTGATTATGCTACCTGGTTCGGAGCAAACACTGAGTATAAACATGGTATTCAAATGATTCCTATTACGCCTGCTTTGGGGCTGGTGAGAAGTAGCGAGTTTGCCAAGCAGGAGTGGGATCAGGTGCTTTCTAACGTGAATATCAAAGGTGCTTGGATGGGTGTTTTGAGCTCAGGTCGGGTGTTTTTCGATCCCGCTGCTTCATGGAATTATTTTGCAAATCCTAATTTCGATCACGTTGATATGGATGATGGCCAAAGCAGAGCCTGGGCTTTGGCATTTTCCGCCCCGTTTATGAACGAGTTGGAAAATTTTGTCTGATGATAAACAACGGTCAATAGGACTCGCCAAATTCCCTCATCGGATCTAAATAGTTTTTTGTTCTTGAAAATCAATTTTGTTTTTGCTTCTGTCACTGTTTTTTTTTTTTTTCTCTTTCTTTAGACATTAGTGGGTTGGAACAATTGCCTTAGTGCCAAAGCTGATTGAATACCAACTTTCAAACTCGTAACAAAAAAGAGTAGGATGTGATTCTTGGCCACTTTTTTGTCATTTGACTTTGTCAGGGTGTAATTGTACATTTCACGATATTATTTCCAAGACCATATCACGTGACAAACTGAAATGGACTCATACCAATCTTATTTCGTGGGCCTTTTTCATATCAGGCAAAAAAATGAAATAAGACCCTCCATACACCTTCAAGTTGCCCTTCCAAATAATTATCTGAAACTGATATTGTTCTTGCAAAGATCACGCTTTCTTTTTAATACACTGTGTGGAATGACTCAGCGGGTTTTTTAAAATTTGCGAACTTTTCACATTTTACGAGCTAAAATGATCACCATGAATAATTCAGATCTATAAAATGATAAATAAAAAAACGAAGTAGTCGCAAAGAGTAGCGTTTCATGGCCACAACCTGCGTGAGAATAGATAAATAATTGAATCAACTGTTCGAACTGTGTATTTTCCCCCCAAAATAAAATATCTCTTTTCTTAATGATGGGACTCGCGGGTACGGAGAAATTTAGTGCCCCCGCTCTCGTAATGTCCAGCATTTATTCGTATTGAGCCTGCTCTGATACTAATGTTCTTCTTCCGAAATCTTTAACCAAAGACCGGGATTTAGGGGTGATAGTTTGATCGTGCTGAGATTTTGGAAAATGTGCTTTACAGAACCGGGCGAGTTCACCCTAAAAACAAGCCCCACGCTCGCAGGACCAGCAAGCAACCTAGCTTCCTTTTCGGTATAATAATAAAGGAATTTCAGAGCCAAAGATTGGAAAGCCATACTACTGAGATATGCCACCAAATCCAAGGCAAAAACAGTGATAAGGGGAACTCCAATAGCGAGCATGGCTAGGCCCAGAGCCATGGAAATGGCCGATTCCGTTTGAAGCATGATTTCGCTGCCTCTTGTAAGCACAGTGGTGCAGACATCATAATGCTGTTCGAGAATAAATGGACAACTCATTGTGATAGAATATTGCAAGAATGGAATACAAGAATATGATATATTTCCTTGTGTTTTGTATTTATTCTCTATATAAATATAAACCATCAAGAAATACTGCGAAATAAATACTTATAACCCGGAACCCCGAAATGAGATTAATTAGCCTTGCCCGGATAAGCTTTCGCGGGCATGCACATGGGTGCCCCCGATGGAAGCCTCCCCTGCATCATAGCATCGGACCCGATAGTGAAACAAGGCGAGCAAATTGCGCTCCTTCGAGATAAGAGCAAATAAAAAGACTATCTGGGTATTATAATGTTCTTAAAGATTATTTTTTTTTTAAAAAAAAGCAAATGTGTTTGACTGGTGTTATTATCAAAAGTAAGTGCTGTGCGTATTTTCAAGATTTACTCTCGCTTATCATGGATGCGATGCGAATAATACAATTTTCTCAGGCCTGGGCTCTGAAGCAAGCCACTAGCAATAATACATTACTGCGCATTAAATTGCGTTTTTATCCTTTGTTTACTTTCTTTTTCTGGATTCCTATTCAGTCCGGGATTTACACAATATCCCGGCAAAACTAGGGATGTAGAGCCGCCGCACTTGTGTGTCTGGGGGAGTGTGCACGTGTGCTTGTGGAAAAGTGGGGGAGGTGCCACACCAAGCGGGGGTCGTCGTGCGATAAGGAGGACGGGGGACAAATGAGGCAAAAGAGAAAAAAAAAAAACAGAAAAAGGAAAAAGAGGCATCCCTTACGTGGGGGAAAAATCGCCTTTTTTGATTCAGTATTTTTATTTGTAAAAATATAAATAGAATTTTTTGAAACTTTAGATTTTTGTTCCATCACTTCGTTAATTAAAAATAACCCAACTGTTAGTAGTCCTGTTTTGCTCACTGCGATCAATTTCTGAGCCACATATAGAGTATGGAATGTATGAGTGAGTACATGTAAAGTCCAGAAAAAAGTAAGATAAAAAAGAATAGAAAATTAAAGGAGCCTGAAATTGAGGATAGTTAGCGTAGTAGAGAATATTACAGGGAATGTTATAGGGAAATAAAACAGAAAACTGTAAAAGTTTATAATTCCCGAACCATACAGCTTTGCAGCAATTACTTCTCAATTTCGGTGTGTGTCGACAGGCATAATTGGGTGATCGCAGTTCTTTTTTTTAAGAATGATTTCACAACCTTGAGCTCTTGAAATTTCGCTTTGAATGGCCACTTTTCTCGATGTATCCGATCATCCACTTCGAACGTCGGTGAACCTCGACGATGTGTGTATACTCCCACATCCGTGCGCTTGGCTAAGCCACGTAAAATGAAACGTTTCGTTTCAGGATCCAAAGATTTTATCCATGTGGCGTCTTTTTTGCGCTTCTAATTTGCGTTTTTCTCTTCTTTCTTTCGCCTGTGATTAGGTCGTTCTGCCACTAAAAGTGCTACATGTTGGTCTTGAGAATCCACATCCAAACAAAGAGTTGCGCACGTGGGAAATTATTTTCGTATTGTTTTGTAAATTTTTCCCAGACTTAATATGGAACTTCTATAATTATCTTGGGTTCTTCTTTCTTTTAGGACACCATCATGTTATAAATCTTCGATTTATAATCAAAGTTTTCAAAACATGGCGCTCCGTTTCCGAGCTCTATACTGTACCATTGTAAAGCAGTGCGTGTCATATGACATATATTGCTTCAATTATGTAATTCTAAAATAAAAATTCCTCACTTCATATGACTGTTCGTAATGTTTAGGAATTAAAAAAAAAAAAAAAAAAACTGGTTTCATCGCTGGTCGAGGCTTTCAATATATTGGATGATATTATACTCACTAGTGAACAGTTGTTGTCGTTAGCAATCGAAAAGGGGATATCTGCGCTGCCTCACTGTTTTCACGTTTTCTTAGCGCGCATATGACGAGGCAGAAATGGTTGCGAGGAATTACCACTAAAATGAGTTTTTTTTTGCGCTCTAGCAACGGTTGCCGCCTAGGATTACAAATCTTTGGTCAACTTAATACAGAAAGGTTTAGAAATAAATCATCATTTTTTTGGTCCTTCTAGAACAAAAGGAGACAAAGCTGTTCCAATCAGTGTCGTTCTCATTTATGATTATGGGAGAGGCTGTTGTTTCAAAACATTCATTTTTTTTTCTTTCTTTTGGGCAAAAAAGTGGACAGAAAGAAGATGATTAGGGGATTGACGAATCCACTGTAGTGGTTGCCGCTTGTGGCAACAATAGAAACACCCAACTTCCAAGAAAAAAGCATTGTTCCAAGAAAAATTGAAAGCCTGCATGTTGCACAAAAATTTTCAACAAACGGCTGATGTCCAGTGTGAAGAAACAAGTACCGTCCCCAAAGTCATTTTCTATTGTTTTATTAAAGCTGCTCTTCATGGATCGACTCAATTGAATTCTACAATCAACGAAGTACTTATTCTGAAAATATCTAGTACCTCAATCATGTGTTTGGTATTGACTGAAGTCTTTGGTTCACAAAGGATGCATGTCCTGTATATCCTCAAAATACCCGGAAAGCACAGGAGCGCCACGTTTTTTTTTCTTGTGAAGGGTTATCAAAACCATCAACAGGTAAGAGTATTATGTTTGTGAAACCTCATAATCACTGTGGATAAAATCGTGCTCATCCTTTCTTTTCACAATGGTCACAATGGTGAAAATTCTAGGCACTTATATATCGCATAGAACCGAAGGATGTTTCGATTCTTGTTAAATTCATTGACCACTCAAACACTAATCTATCCCCCTTTTTGTCCAGTGATTCGAGACTTAGACGGAAGGCTGAAAATCTCGGACGGTCAGAACTTTAGAGCCAATCACAAATGTCAATTGTCTGGACAAGAAAAAAAATGAATCAGCTTGGTGAGATTTTTACGTGCTGACAAAGCGTGTATACACACCTCTCTTCAATTGGCTCACTTGGATTTCTTGGCGATCATAAGAGTAAGTTGCTTGATAATAAAATCGGAGGTCTGACCTGATTTAGAAGATAATTGAAAGCAAAATCTTCGAGAAATAAAAAAGATGTTAGGTGACTTGACGGAATTTTGTTACAACTGAGAAACAGTTCACGTGGTCTTTCGGCTAGGCTATTTCCCCATATTCGAAGGAGGCTGTCCCGCATCAGATTCACAAAGATGCCTGTACACTATGGATATCTTTCTCATCAAATGCATTGACATGCATAGGCTTGCATGGAGTGCTCACCGAACGAGGCATTACCCAATCACTTGGGTACCATAGGTAGTTAAAAAAAAAAAAAAAAAAAGAAAAACAACTCAGAACCATCGGGGAAAATGAACTATAAATACTGCGGCTCAATTCCCGATCGTTCATTCTGAATCTTTGAATTTCTCGCTAACACAATGAGGTTTATTGCCTTCCTTATCACATCAGTTATTCTAGCTGCAAATGCAGTCGCATATGAATACAAGAGCTTTGAGATTTATGGAGAGGGTTTGACCGAAGTCAGGGCTTGCCATATGGCTCTTTATTCGTCGGCGATTTTCTGTACTGGCCAAACGGCTCGTGGCTATTCATGCTATTGTTCTAATAAAAATGCCATGGCTTCTTTGTCTGGTTGTGTGCTGCTGATCAACAAACACCCGAACAATGTTTTCAAGTGGTTTGCGAAATACTGTAAGAGTCAAAATAAGAGCATTACCACCAACGATCTTTTCAATTCCATCCTGTATCTTAAGGAAAATGGAAAAAACTTTACTGCAGTACCAAAATCTTCCGCTGGAAATTCTTCAGCTGCTGGCAATTCAACCAGAGGTTCCAGTAATTCGACGAGGTCTTCCGGAAATTCGTCTTCAGTCTCAACGTCTTTGGCTTCTGGATCAGTTTCATTGTCTTCAAGAGCTACGCCTTCTGCTTCTGCTTCCCCCTCTGGATCCTCCAACTCGACAACCAATTCCACTGCTTCCCTGGCTCCAAAAGCTAAAGGGCCAACGAAGATCGAGTTTCCTATTTATCCTAACCAGACGACAGTCCGCAGATACTATATTGGATATCGTGAGAGATATGACACTTTCAACTGGGCCTATTGGTTTTCCAATGCGCTCTATGCATACTGGGCATTTGTTTTTGCTGTTGCTGCTTTATGTAACTGGTCTGTTGTGATATTCCCCAATCTCAGAACTATGTGTAATGGCAGAATCTCCAAAGCCTGGAGAAAGTACGTGACTTTGCCTGCCCTTATCAAAAAGAAGAAGACAAACCACCAAAAGCTCTTTGGAATTCTCAATTTTCTTGTGCCTTCAAGATTCGAAAGTCTTGTCATTTCTGGATTTTTTTGGTTGACTTTCCTTTTCAATGCTTTGTATATGCCATACACGGAGGGAAATCCTTTATTTGCCACCAGATCGAAGTTTATTCTCAGAACAATTTCTGACAGAACCGGTATTATTGGTACTTTGTTGCTTCCTTTGTTGATCATGATTGGTGGAAGAAATAACCTTTTGCAGTGGATCACTAGATGGAAGTTTTCCACGTTTGTTTTGTATCATAGATGGATCGGAAGAGCAATTGTGGCAATGATTTTTGTTCATTCTATGGCTTATGGTGCCATTGAGTATCAAGCGGGCATTCTTGCCTCATTCATGAAAAAGGAATATATTATCTACGGTACTCTTGGAACCGCTGCCGGAATTGTCATTTGTTTCCAAGGCTTGCTCTTTTTGCGTCGCCTGTTCTATGAAATATTTTTGGCTATCCATATCTTAATGGCAGTTGCTTTCATCTTGGGTACTTGGTATCATATTCGCATGCGTATGTACATGGAGTGGCTCTTTGCATCCATTGCCGTTTGGGCTTTTGATAGATTCATTAGACTTGTGCGTATGGCTAGTTTCGGTGTGCCTAAAGCTACTGTCACTTTGCTTGCAGACGATTGTTTGAGGGTCGTTGTTCCAAAACCAAAATACTGGCCTTCTGTTCCAGGTGGACACGCATGGGTCTATTTCTGTCACAGTTGGTACTTCTGGCAATCCCACCCTTTCACTTTCTTGGACTCTACTGTTGAGAAAAACAAGATTGTGTTTATTTTGAAAACCAAAAAAGGTGCCACTCACTATCTCACTAAAAAGTTGGCCAAGCGTCCTGATAGAACTTGCACCATCAGAGTTTGTGTGGAAGGTCCTTACGGAGAAGCTTGTTCTGTTAAACACCATGACAATGTTGTGTTTGTGGCTGGAGGTAACGGTATTCCTGGTATTTTCTCCGAATGTTACGACTTGGCCAGAAAATCTATGGACAATGCTAAACAAAGAATTAAGTTGGTTTGGGTTCTTCGTGAAATTCTGACTATTGAATGGGTATGGGAGGAGTTGAGTGCTTTGAAAAACACGAAGATCGAGACTACCATCTATATCACCAGACCCGAAGGAAATGACAATATTCTTCTTGAGCGCATGACTACGAGAGATGGGTCTTCTTCGTCCGAAGAGAAAGAAAGTTTGACCAAAGAAGGAAAGGACATTATCGAGTTGCTCAACGAACACTACCCACATGTGAATTTCAAGTATGGTCGTCCACTGATGGAAGCCATTGTGGATGAGGAAACCGAGGAGGCAACTAACAGCGCTGCTTTTATCACTTGTGGTCACCCATTGATGGTTGACGACTTGAGATACGCTGTTGTGAACAAGATTGACCAGACAGAGAAGCGCGTTGACTTCTTCGAGCAGTTGCAAGTTTGGGCTTAGAGAAAGCTACCTTGGCACCAAGATAAGTAGATAGAAGTAGATAAGTATAGCCTTGCCAAATGTACGCAAATTGTGTTTTGAAACAAGATGATTTTTGAAGCAACGAGAACAAAATTAAGTAGATCCAATAAGTTCAACTATGTCTATAATTACAGCCCCATTTCCCGTTGATATGAAGAGTGTCTGAAACGTACGTTGTGATTCGATGGCAGCAGATCGAACATATGCCTCATGCAGTGGATAACCAAGATAAGTCAACTTGCTACATCAAATTTACGAGTTTGAAAGAATGAAGGGAGGCACAATATAATAACCCTCCTGTTAATACCACGTGGTTATTTCTTGGCGCTTCGCTCAGGGGAAGGGTTTTTGGGTAAACAGACATTTTTTCTTCTGAATTTTCGCATGAAAGCTAGAGATTTGTCTTTCCGTCTAGCATCAAGTCAGTGAAAAGAACTTCGAGTGTGTCTCTTTTTCATAGTTTTTTTTTTTTTTCTTTTCGTTTCTGAATAATACTAACTTAAACACGAAGCTGAGTCTTTTGATGTCTCATGCCCTTATTATTTCTTGGCATTTTGAGACAGGGAGCATTTACTTCAACCATGCGTAGTTTTGTTACGCTTGTTGATTAGCCATTTATTTTTAACATAATTTGCCCACATATTCCGGACACACATGGGCTGATTTTACACCGGGGTTAGAAAGCTCCTAGAATTCACAATTCTCCGACGCCGACTCGGACTGCGGTTCAATAACTGACGAATCAGGATTTAGGAAAACTTTAAGCGCCGTGATGCGGTGCGCCCCAGCAGGTAAGAATTCGCGAACGGAAAGTTGAAGAGAGAAAGAAAAAACCCCCCCCCCCCCCCACCCGGATCGGGTGGGCGCGTTGTGTTTTTGCAGTTGTGTTTTAGCAGCAAATATCTCTATTTAACTGTTATAGAATGACTTTGTATAAGAAAAGAATAAGAAAACGCCGTAAAAAAAGTTTCAAGTATTTCCATTTTGCTGAATTTGATTTTGAGACGAGGTCGGAAATTCGTAGAATGCCCTTCGGCGGTGCCGGCGCATATTGTCCTCTATACTCCGGCGCGAGATGAAAAGCCTTTGTGCAGAGTATGCAGTGTCGGTGCAAGGATTTTGGTAAGCAACAAACTTGAGTCAAGCGAGAGACGGGAAAAAAAAAACAAGGAAATGTTCGATGAATGTTATAATATTGTCAGTGGAATCAAAACTTTTTGTCTGAAGTTAAAAATGAAGAGCTGAGAAGTTTGCTATAAAATTGTGTGAGAAGTCCCCCTTGAAAAATGTCCATAAAACTCTTTTGCTGGAGTCGGAGCCAGACACGATGCACAGGGCGTCACTGGGCGTGCGAGCATGTGATACGAGCCCGAGGTAATTCTCGTCAAAGGGGAACGACCCTATTTCCTGGGATTGAAGATGTGAACGGTTCAATTTATAATCGATACAACTTATGCTCGTCAATATACCGATTTTCCCAGAAAGTCTGGAGCTCCTCGAAACTAATGAATTGGCAACAGAAATCTTCAAATTTGCATCACGAGGCGTAACCAGAAACCGAGGCTGCTGTTCGGGATTTGATACGCGGCTTCTGCGGGAGTCAATTTTCAAGGGCGTTCGTGAGGTCGCAGCATTCAAATTTTTCTTGGCAGATTTCGGAATCGGAAAAAAAAAAAAATTATCACGAGATATGGGTAGGATTTAATGGGTTACTTACACAATTCTTTTAAAGAGAAGCAAACTAAAATTGAGTTGCGAAACGTTTTTGGGTTCCTTTTCCTTTCTGGTAAGAAGACGAATGGGGATTTTATTTGCTCATCAAATAACCATGCTTTTTCCAACGCCCTTTCGTGTGATGCATTGACTTTGCCTTTGCACGCGGCTTTACTCGTCAGATCAAAAAGATCCCTGCACACACATTTAATCTTTCTCATCAAGTGCATGGGCATACATGAACGTGCAGCCATGGTTGCGATTTCTCAACCACAGCCAATGGCATGCAATGTTAAGAGTGATGAGCCATTTTCCTGGAAAATGATCTATATATATAGCTAGGTAATTCCCATCTCTATAATAGTTACGATTTTGTTTTCGACGTCAGTAAAATGAGAGGTCTTGCATTTCTTCTTGCCTCACTCTTTCTTCTCCACGATGCTCTCGCATACGAATTCAAGAGTTTCTCGGTATATCCTGATGCATTGATAGATGTCTTGGCATGTCATAATGCACTTTACTCTTCGGCCACCTTTTGCACCAATCAAGCTGCCAGAGGGTACAAGTGTTATTGTTCTAACCAGAATGCCATGGCTTCTTTAGCCGGATGTGCAAAGAAACTTAACCCTGAGACTGGCAAAACGTTTAAGTGGTTTGTCAACTACTGTGCCACACAAAATATCACTATTACCGAGAAAAATCTCACCAGCTCCCTTCAATATCTTACACAGAACGGAAAGAATTTCACTGCAGTTCCCAAAACCTCTACTACCGGAAACTCTACTTCGAGTGCCCGTAACTCGACTTCCACGTCGAGTAACTCTACAACAGTTGCCCGCAATTCTACTTCCGGTGCACGCAATACTACTGCCAGTGCCAGTGCCACACTTGCTTCGGGTTCGGTTTCCTTAACCTCTAGCTCCGCCTCTGTTTCTTCTAAGGCTGCCACAAATTCCACCTCGACAAATTCGACAGCCCTGTCTGCACCTAAGTCAAAAACTCCCACCAAAATTGATTTCCCAATTTACGCCAACATGACTGTGGCTTATTTGTACCAAGACGCCTACAAAGGATTTTACGGCAATTTCAACTGGTCATACTGGTTTTCGGACGCCCTTTACGCGTATTGGGCATTTGTATTTGTTGTAGCTGCTTTGTGCAACTGGTCCGTGGTAGTCTTTCCAAAACTAAGAACAGTCTGCAATGGAAGACTTTCAAAGGCTTGGAGAAAGTATGTTACATTGCCTGCTCTTATCAGAAAGAAAAGAACAAACCATCAAAAGTTCTTTGGAATTCTCAATTTCCTTGTTCCTTCGAGGTTTGAAACAATCGTTCTTTCTGGATTTTTCTGGTTGACCTTCCTTTTCAATGCCTTGTACATGGACTGGCATACCGGCAATCCTGTTTTCAAAACCAGATATGCTGCTGTATTGAGAATGGTAGCAGACAGAACGGGTGTTATTGGCACTATGTTGCTTCCATTGTTGATCTTAGTCGGAGGCAGAAACAATTTCTTGCAATGGTTCACCAGATGGAAGTTTTCCACCTTTATTACATATCATAGATGGATTGGCAGAGTCATTGTTGCATTGGTTTTTGTGCACTCGATTGCATACGTCGCTATTGAGTACAACGCAAAAAGACTCGGTCCAATCATGCGTGCCGAGTATATTATCTACGGAACTGTGGGTACTGTTGCTGGTGTCATCATTTGCTTCCAAGGTTTGCTCTTCTTGCGTCGTCTGTTCTACGAAGTTTTCTTGGCAATCCATATTATGATGGCTGTGGCTTTTATTTTGGGTGCTTGGAGACACATCGAGATGCGTATGTTTATGGAGTGGCTTGTTGCTTCTGTTGCTGTCTGGTCTTTTGACAGATTTATTAGACTTGTGCGTATGGTAAGTTTCGGTGTGCCCAAAGCTACCGTGACTTTGCTTGCAGATGATTGTTTGAGAGTTGTTGTCCCAAAACCAAAATACTGGCCTTCTGTTCCAGGTGGACATGCATGGGTCTATTTCTGTCACAGTTGGTACTTCTGGCAATCCCATCCTTTCACTTTCTTGGACTCTACTGTTGAGCAAAATAAGATTGTTTTCATTTTGAAAACCAAAAAGGGTGCAACCCATTACCTCACCAAAAAGTTGGCCAAGCGTCCTGATAGAACTTGCACCATTAGAGTTTGTGTGGAAGGTCCTTATGGAGAAGCTTGTTCCGTTAAACACCATGACAATGTTGTGTTTGTGGCTGGAGGTAACGGTATTCCTGGTATTTTCTCCGAATGTTACGACTTGGCCAAGAAATCTGTGGACAATGCCAAACAAAGAATTAAGTTGGTTTGGGTTCTTCGTGAAGTGCTGACTATTGAATGGGTGTGGGAAGAATTGCATTCCTTGAAGAATCTGAAGATCGAACCAACTGTGTACATTACGAGAACTGAGGGTGGTAACGACCACATTCTTCTTGAACGTATGAGTCCAAGAGACGACTCATCATCTGAGGAGAAGGATATTCTTAGTAAGGAAGGCAAGGATATTATCGAGTTGCTTAACGAGTACTTCCCACATGTTAATTTCAAGTACGGTCGTCCGCTGATGGAAACCATTGTGGATGAGGAAACCGAAGAGGCAACTAACAGTGCTGCATTTATCACTTGTGGTCACCCATTAATGGTTGACGACTTGAGATACGCTGTTGTGAACAAGATTGACCAGACAGAGAAACGCGTTGACTTCTTCGAGCAATTGCAAGTGTGGGCTTAGACTGCTTTTGAAACGCCTTAATATAGAAGTCGAATATATGTATTTACACGAATTAAAATCTCAAAGTATAAGTTTGCGCTTAAATGTAGATTGGCAGATGAGAATCGAATGAACGAAGATAAGGACAAATCGAATGAAGAAATTTGATGAGCTCTCCAGCCCCAGAAATAAGTTTTTCTCGTAATTGTTTCTAATTCTTCTACTTTTACAAATTTTTTTTGAAGATCATTTGATGTCGATCAATTAAGGTTGAAAAAACCCTCTTATTATGATTCGGGGCCGCTGTCTTCGGGGTTACCCGATCGGCGCGAGGTGATGCCCAGTCTGCAATACTGTCCATATTTTCAAGACTGAACACGCTGAACATTATTCCGCAATACTTTGAACACAAGCCTTTTACGAGAGACTTCAATTTTATTTGACTGTATGTGAATGATGATACAACATTAACAACCTTATCTACATTACCTGATGCCTTCGGGCCTAGATGTGAAAATGACTCTGACTAACACATACAAGACCCTTTTGCATAAGCAAACAACAGAAATGGCATGATTCCTTTATCTTATTATTCTTCTTCTTCTTCTTCTTCTTCTTCTTCTATTTGAATCTTAAACTGTAAATTTTTATCTAGATCATACTTTAAACTCTTCTTGCTGGTGTTTTCCTGAAAGAAATACCTTGTTCAAGTAGAGTCCCTCTCCCCGCTTGGTTAATGTATGCACTCCCGATAAACCTGCTGGCTGTCGACGAGATTTTAGGTTTTCAAAATACCTGAATCTCCTCTTCAACCCTATTTCTAATCTTTAATCTCTAAAAATGCCTGTCACTCGATCTCGCAGTGCTGGTAAAGTTGAAAAGGATTTGCAAGTGCATACTACGGCGAAGGTGGCGAAACGGAAAACTGCGTCCCAGCAAGCTTCTACTAAATCAAACCCTCCATTAAAGTCATTCAGATCTGTCCCACTATCGAAAGACGTATCTTCAATTGTCCAGCTAGATGACGATGATCTAGCAAGCACTCAAAATATCCCTCCCTCGCCTTCAAAAAAGGCAAAGAAACCACATATCGAACAGGCCTTTGCTCACATCACTACGCCTCCCAATCTTGAACTTCCAGAATCTTTCATCGCTTATCACACGCCCGAATTTATACATGCAATTAAGCATGTGTTGAAAATCGACCCTTCTTTATACCCCGCAGTGGCCCATGATAACTTTGAAGCATTTGCTAAGAAGAAGGACGAGCCAGAACTCTCGGAACAAGAATTGATCAAAAGCTACTGGAATTCGTTGATATCCTCGGTCATTTCGCAGCAGGTTTCAGGGTCAGCGGCAAAAGCAATCAAAGCTCGATTCAATGATTTGTTCGCCGAAACGCCAACTCCAGAGGCTGCTTTGAAACTTCCCGTAGATGTTCTAAGATCGGCTGGCTTACTGGGTATGAAGGTAAAATATGTCATGCACATTAGCGAGGTATTTGCTGATCCAGAATCTAAGTTGACTTCGGTGGACTTTTACAACAATAGCTCGCCCGAAGAGTTGGTTGCAGAGTTGACCAAACTCAAGGGAATCGGCGAATGGTCGGCAAATATGTTTTCTGTTTTCACCTTGAAGGCACTAGATATTTTTGCTTATGATGACTTGGGTGTTGCACGAGGTGTAGCAAGATACTTACAAGTACGTCCACGTGTCTTGGAAGAAATAAAGACCGGGGTTCATGCCATAGAAGAGCTCAAGGCTCGTTTAAAACGAAAGTCGAAATTCCACTCCGATAAATCAAAAAGAGACTGGATCCCGCTTCATGATGAGTATGTCAAATTTCTCGCATTAAAGTTTGAGCCTTGTCGAACGGCATTCATGCTTGTAATGTGGAGACTATCCTCGACAAACATAGACGTGTTGGAGAAACACTAGTACCGTTGATTTCTCGTGAATAGGGTTTTATGACTTTAACGCAATTGTTGTAGATACCATTTGCTGAAAATTAATCCGGAGATTAGAGAAAGCATACATAAGACCTATTAAAAGGAGGAGAAAACTGTGGTATTGCGGGACAAAGGATTACACTGATTGCGTTTGTCTATATGGTCTTTACAGAAGAATGATTATGCTCTTTATTGGCGAACAAATCTTTTAGAAACTGGTCATTAAACTTGATAGTCGAGTGTCTTCTTCTCTTATTACAAAAAAAGGCACAAGAGTGACAATGCCCACACAAAATCAATAGACAAAACAGACCCAGTGTTTCGAGCATAGGCATCAGCTACGCTATCTACCAGATAGCTCTCTTTAATTTCAGTAAGTTCCTCATCAATAGAATCATAGTCGCCGTCAAAGTGGTTGTCATGAAGAAATTCCAAGTCCTCGCGGCAGAACCCTCGGTGCTCTACCAAATAGTCGATAAATTCGTCGATTTTAAGGTCAATACATTCTGCTCCATTTGAATCTTCCACTGGTGTAAAGTCTTCGTCGCGGTCATTCTCTACAATGAACCTTGTCCATGAACGCAAATCAGTTTCATCGGATAGGATTCGCTCGAGATTAGTAAATTTGGTTTTGAGAGGACCATTATCGGAGACAGCAAGTGCACGGAAATGATTGAGTGACAGAAATGCCAAGAATTCTTTGATGTAGTCCGTTTTCAGCTTCACTTTTGTGTCGGGCTGTAATCCCATTAAAAGCAAAGTTTGGGAAACGCCCGCGGATGGGCTTTCATGAACGTCTGAGGCGGGATTTGCTCGTGAGTGAACAAGGCGCTCAGGCACATCCCGAACTCCCAGCACCTTAGTTGCAAAGACAAAAGAGAGCAAAAAGATAAACGCAACAAAAATATTTGTGTTTCTTACGAGCATTATAGCGGATTTATGCGGCAAATTTACGATGTAGTTTTTAAAGTGTCCCGAAGTTTATTGGTTGTGGGATTTCTAGCAGAAGTAGTACATAGGTGCAAATAGAGTGGTTGCGAAACCGCCCACAAAAAAAGGCAACTGCAAATGGATCTGAGATCTCATTTCATGCGCCCAGGTTTTAAGTTCATGTCCAAAAAGAGGGAACATAAATAGACTAGAAAAAAAGAAAAAAAAAAAAACAATGGCTTTTTAAAAAGTAATCACAAACACTAAACCGGCAGATAAGCTCATGCTTCTCTATCTCTACAGTTTGGTCCATCAAAGCAGACTGAAGACACTGAATAAAACAGATATCTTATGAATTGCCGCTCGTTCAAATACCGAGATATGTATAAAACTTTCAAAACAAACTATAAATCTATGGGTAGTGGCCTTTTCTTGGGCCAAAGTAACCGTCTGGTGCGGTCGAGATATCCAAGTTGGGGTAACCAATTGCATCCACACCAGCGTATGGCACAGAATTTCCCCACCACTCAAGGGCCTTTGAGTGATATTGCACAGCAAAGAAAATAATGATACTGCTGAAGGCAACACCGGCATTCAAAGATCCCGACAACAAAAAGGTGTATTTCTTGAACCAGTTAAGATATCTACTTCTGATCACGTGCATGAAGAAAAAGGATGCAATGAGTCCAGGAGTGTAGTAGGACAAGTTGTATGGCGCATAAACCAAGAAACCACCAATCACCAACACCGGCTCAAAGTACTTGACAGCCCTGTACTTATTGAAGTACTTCTTGATCAAGAACATAACAGGAGCAAGCAAGAATCCAATCAAGAAACACCATCTCAAAATAGGATAAAGTCCCGAAAAGACTCTCTGAGGACCAACCACACCCCAAATCACGGAAGCAGAGTAGAATGTACGGGCACTTGGACATGTGAACTTTTGAGCATTGTTAGGATCACAATAGTTGTCGATATTGTCAATTGTGAAATTGATGACAGCCAAACTGATAAAACAACTGATGAAGGTGGAAAGCAACTGACTTCTAAATAAGGCTCTTGGAGGAATTCTGAGGTAGTGAGCCATCTTCTGGTCACTGATATAGTTTTGAGCTTGTCCGTCAATATTATAACC
Organism: Metschnikowia peoriensis; assembly: GCA_030573015.1. NCBI lineage: Eukaryota > Fungi > Ascomycota > Pichiomycetes > Serinales > Metschnikowiaceae > Metschnikowia > Metschnikowia peoriensis. The sequence goes on along the minus strand of JAJMCO010000010.1, from coordinate 1,934 downwards.
CAAAGCCTTCACAAACATCAAAGCGATACCGTTACCTGGCAAAGCGTAACCAGTAATCAACTGAACCAACACATTAAGACCAAAACTGAAACCAGTGATCGAATAAAGAAGAGTAAGCGGAATCAAAAACACAAAGTTAATTCCCAACGCAAAGAAAATCGTCCACACAGGAGTGTTCATAGGGTACAACTTAAGACACAAAATTGCGAAAACAATGGAAATAACCAACACAATTAAGAAAGCCCACTCGGGAACCTCCTTATACTTGCGCATGGACTTGGAGTATGTATCGTGGAAGCCGTCATAGGTGGAACTTTTGAAGTTTCTGATCGAGCTGTAGAGACCGCCCATAGCAAACTTAATATGAACCCAGTGGGTCAAGCCCATGTAAACAACAGTGAAGGGATAAATCGCAAAGAAAGTACCATAAACAACCATGTTGGCCGCGGTATAGAATGGAGGACTGTATGCCTCATACTTGGCTTTGTCAATCAAATTGTCCTTGTTAAGAATCTTGCTAACTTGGAAACGCTTTCCTGTGTTAGTGAACAAAGCATTGGAGTTGATTGGCAAATATCCTGTCCATTTGTAATTGGAGTACCAAAGACCCAAAATACAGAAAAATGCAATGATCGAGCCAATGTACTGGTTGAGCTGAGAATAGAAAGGAATGGTCAAGGCAGCATTAGAGTCAATAATGTTCCAGTCAAAAGTGGTAATTGGATTGAGACCTAAACCTTTCACACTACCAGTCACGGCAGCCAACGTTTTGTTCTTTGGGGCAATCCAAGTCATCCAGTTAAAAGTCGACAAGGCCTCAAAGAGGTACGTGGGAACCCAAAAGTACAAAAACGAGGCCGAGGAAGCAATAAGGAAAAAGTTGTATCTCGAGATTTTCCAGCCATTGATAATCTCCCTTGGCTCGCTTTGCAACAAGGCCTTGTTCAACGCAAGAGTGGGCAAGATACTTGGCCAAATAGAACGGGTAGGATAAACAGCAAACTTTCTCATAATACCAGCGAAACCGAACCCCATGAACTGAGTGCAGAAGATCAACAAAATTTGGTAGCCCCAGTTGGCCCATTTGACACCGTAAAACTGGTCCATTTTCATCACCGGAATATTGTAAGATACATATGGGGTACCACTAGACACGGAATAGAATAAGGTTGCTAACATCTGCTCCTTGTGACTCCATGGACCAGGGTTCAAGTCAACAGTCAATTTCCAAAGCTTGAACTTGTACTTTGGCAAGATCCAAGCCAATAACATACCACTTGGATAGAGAAAAACTTGCACAACCGCAGAATTCAAATGGATAGCAGGCTGTCTTTGCTTGAAAAATTCATTGATAAAGGCACCAACAGCAGTCCAAATGATTCCCACAATATAAACTCTAAGAGTTTCACAAGGTAAGTCTGGCTCATCATAGGGATCAGTCACAGCTCTTACTTCAGGGTATGGAGAATGAAACTCAATGATACCGGCCTCTGTTCTGACTTGCAATTCCCAATCAAAAATGTCGTGTTCGCCATACTGAACATCGTTCCATTCGCTTTCGGTTCTAACCTTTTCAGAAATTTCTTTCTTCTCGTCAAATGCGGAATCAATTCCATGCAGAGCTTCTGATGTTGGAGCAGATGCGAGCAACTTCTCGACAAATTCGAAATCACCGGTGGGAATGTTCACGTCACCCTCGTGTATTTTCACGAATTCTTTGAGAATCTCCACGGCATCTGGAAGGGACAAACGCTGAATTTTTTCCAACAAATAGGAAGCCGATAATGGGAGATCATCAAAAGAGACCAAAGTTTCAAAGTTGAGCTTTTTCAAAATGTAAAGCTTCTGTTCTTGAGTAAATTCCTCCGCCACTTCGTTAATGGATAATGGGTGCGAAGCAACTGCTCTCAAAGTGTCCAGCACTCTGGAGCTGG